>CM024244.1:12718670-12783392 GCA_013421045.1 Propylea japonica
TTAATCGATTGTAATAAACCAATATTAACCTCATACTTCAGAGCTAATTTCGTCCTCGTTCAAGACAAACAGAGTACCTTTGGATGGCCATTTCGTCCTCATTAGGACTCATCAGCACAGGATCATGGCGATGTATGAGTTAACCTTCTTATTATAATAAGAAAGTTCCTGGTGCAGGAGGAAGAAGAGTGTAGATTGATTACAATACATTAGGTACTGACATTGCTTCAACCCCATGTTCTGAATCTAGTTGATTACCAAGCCACACCCTGAACCTGGCCTTGTGTGGTCAATTTTAATTTGATTTGAGTTTATAACTCCCTTCTGATCAATTTCAATGAGATTGTCTGAGGTTTTACAGTTGATTTGGCCCTCACCAACCTACGGTTTCCACTGTCCCATTCCCTTGTCACTCTTACATGATTACATCATACATCTCGGATATTTCAGCTGGCCTGACACTTCTTCTGCTTCATGGTTAAGTGAAACTGGTTCCCTCGAGCTTGTTCTGGACTTTATTACCTTTCAGCCCGATCTCCGAGACACCAGATTAAAACTATACATTTTCGTCAGAAGTAATTTGTTGCACGTCAATAGAATCTCTCTTATATTCTAGAGAGGCTGTGTTGGATACTTTATGTGTTTACTTGATGGCCACCTTCAATTTTTCTATTACGTTTAGTTGTATTATGAGGTCCCTTTTCATTATAATTAATCAGTATCTTAAAACAAAACTGCAGCCATCAACATTCCAGCTGCATCTCGACACTTTGACTTCCTTTGACGGTTGAGTCGCCTTCTTATGCAAATGCATGAACTCTTCTTTTGGACCCAGACTCAAAGTGATGTACACAGTTTGCAAAATGTTCGCAGGTTCGTATCCAAAAATTGCTATGATGCATCGACGCGCTGCTGTATTTGAGACATAAGCCTTCACGGTACCCCATCTTGCGCTAACTTTCGTGTTACATAGGAGGTGGTCATGTATAGGGTTCGCAAACAGATACCTAACTATTTTTTTAAGGGGTGGTCTCCAGTACAATTCTTTCTACTCCTTCAAGAATGTCTAGTGTGCTGGCCTCACCTGGCTCTCCTAAGCGGAGTCCTGTTCCTCTTCAAAAAGATCTTATCACTTATGAGTCATTGACTTACTAGGGCTCTGTAACATAATGGTTTCTAATTGATTCAAAAATAGTCTAAGCGTTATGTTCTTGCTTTGTAAGCAATTTCATAAAAACACGGTCTCCAATTTCCTCTATATTTCAGTTTTCTTCCGGATTGACTTTAGCATGCAAGTTTTGATAAGCGAATGATAATTTAATCTATCACCCCGATTACACTCAGCTTTCTTCTACGGCAAGGAGCAGGTGAGGAGCAGAGAAGTAGGCAGCACGAGAATATAATCACGACACTTCTCCTGCTCCTACCACTGCCACTCACGCTGCCCTACGCTTCCAAAATGGGCGGTTTTTTGTACGGAAGTCAAAGGACCAGTAGCGCGAGCGGCAGTAAATGATTAAACCTCAATTACACTTGGCCATTTCACTGCCGCTCGCGCTGCTTGAAATAATTCCCGAAGACTTCTGCGACAGTATCGAAGGCAGTGAGCCTTCACACTCTACTGCAATAGTACTCTCTCGACCAAGTTTCGGCAACCACGTTAAATGTAATTACTTACTGCCGGTCCTTTGACTTCCGTTAGGGAGCGTAAGGCAGTGCAAGTGGCAGCGGCAGCAACAGGAGAAGTGTAGTGATTACATTCTCGTACTGCTTACTTTCCTGCTCCCTGCCGTGGAAGTGAGCTGAGTGTAATCGGGGTGTTACATTTAACTAGGTTGCTGTGGAATTTCTTTGTCTGTATTTGAATTGTTGAAAGAGAAATGTTGCAGCAGAGTGTAAATGCTCACTGCCTTCGATACTGCCGCAGAAGTATTTCGGGAATTATTTCAGGCAGCAAGAGCTGCAGTGGAAGTGGCTAAGTTATTTGAGGCTTATAGATGAGTCTCCAAATAATATGACAGCAAGCCAGCGCCACTATCCCCACTCTATCCTCTACATTCCACTAACTTCTGGACCTCCCCTTGTATCTAACTAGAGATCGTCTCGATATACTTATGCAGCTCTCATCAATTTGAGTAATTAGGAGAATTTGATGAACTCTGTCACAAATCGCGAAGAGGTATTCACGAAATTTAATTAAAACGCTTTAGTTCTATTTTCACTTCGTCTGATGGTAGTTACCCCGTTTAATGACATGTTTTCTAATTAACGGGGTTTTCCCGACAATTTGATGTGTGGAGGGCTCTATTTATATTGCAAACGAGGCATCACTCTCAAGAAGAGTGTGCCTAGTAGAATTTAAGGTCAATTCACAAGTGGGTAATATGCAGTTCCTGAGGAGTTGATGTTGGAAAATTCCGTAATGAACGTTAACAGGAATCATGCAGTTTCATTCGTTTGTCAGGTGTAGAAGTTTATTTTCATCGTTGGGAAAATCTATGAAAGGAAATGCCGGAAAATGACATCGTTACATACCCCAATTAGAGCTGAGGAAAATCTTATATGTGCAATTGTTAACGATCATATTTCATTGCGCAGGTAATTAATGAAGATTTTACGACGGCGTTGTAATGAAGTTCAATTTCATAACTGAGAAATTGATCTTCATTTTAAAATAATTTATCCGAGTTTTCATTTTAAATTCGTGAATTTTTATTCCGTTCAGAATTATTTCACAACAATCGGAAAAAAACCGAACATTCTGCGATTGATTTTGTTTTTCAGAGTAGAACCGTCCGCAAGAACAACGCCGATCGCAGATAACGCCGTTTTTTTGCATATACGTACGATAAGTCAGTTTGAAGATGTTTTTACCAAGGTACTCTCCTTAAATTTTTAACGTTTCTGCGCCTACCTTTTCCACCCCATCCGGAAGATTATAAAAGGCGGGGTTACCCTCCATAGGTAATTAGTTCCGAATTATTTCTGCCTTAGAAGTACGTTCTTCAAAGTTCCTAAATCTTTCTTAGCTATCATATTTTCTAAATTTTATTACCTTGCTGTGAGTGCTAGTGCAATTGAATTGTAAGTACCGAGCCGATTTACTACAGTCCTATTTTTAATCCTCGTTGAGTCTACCTGAAATAGCTGTTCCGTCAGATTCCGTAAAATAACTTTCCTAGTTTGTCCAGGTGCCTGTAGTCAGTCTGTCCTTCATGGTGTGTATACCCATGGTCAGACCGGAATGCCCAAACGAACCACTGCTATAGTACGTTTGTCCGTACAACCGGTGCCTGTAGTAAGTCTGTCCTTCGTAGCGTGTATACCCATGGTCAGACCGGAAGGCTGATGCAAACCAATGCTATAGTACGTTCAACCGAATAACAATCCTGCTCTGTCCCGATCCTTAGTGCCTGTATTTAGTCTGTCCTTCATGGCGTGTATACCCATGGTCAGACCGGAAGGCATAACCGAACCAATGCTGTAGCACGTTCGACATATCCTGTTCAACCCTCTTATTTCACCTGGCCAAACCCAACCTGTTTAGACGTGAAACAAGCAAAGTGATAGACAACGTGGTGAATTCTGGGACTGAAAGAATATCGGACAAAAGATAACCGTTGTGCACTCTTATACTGACCCCTTTTATCCCTGTTTTCCTGGTATTATCATATATTTGAATTCACCGTTTAAATTTAACCCATCTTCTATTCTGGCTGACTCGTACCGGGAAAAGATTTGTTTCTTATGAAAGTGCTCGCGGTCAGACAAAACTGACCAATCTTTTATTTTGTATTTATTTCATATAGCGCCTTATTTACTGTATTTTTGTATAACTATTTTCGCTATTTGAATAAATTGTGTAAATTACTCTATTTCTGATTTTCTCTGTTATCGCTAATATCTTAGATAACGAAGAACTCTGTCTCTGACTAGCAGCTGCCCTGGTAGGTTTGCTATTCTCCCTTATAAGAAAAAAGAATAGCTGGCCTGGCGCTCGAGGTAAGTTTCACCGAGAAAACCACGTTACAGCGTATTCGTGCCACTGCAGATTTAATCTGTCATTTGAAAGGTATTCCACATTGTAGAATATGTTTGGTCAATTGACACTTTCAAATCTGTCAATTGACTTTTTTCAATTTTCAAGACACACTTTTCAATCTGGAAATTCAACAGGTTTTCTATTTCGATTGCAGTTTTCGCACGTCAACGTGTTGACATATATGGGGCCTATGAAGTTAGCTAAAAATTGGAAGCATTAATTCTAAAAATATGGTCCGTTCACGAAAGTTTGAGCGCATAGTAAGCGTTTGTTTATTTATCTGAAGTTGGCAGTATTTGCTGCGATAACGTAAAATAAAGTCAACGTTGCCGAACGTACCCGGCCTCGTCCAACGAGCTTGCTAGTTATCAGAGAACTCTATATGCAATATTGACAACATTGCGTATCAATCTGACAAGATAACCTAACATTTTAATATACACAGTGGAATATGCCAAATTTCCATGGCCAACCGACGGCTCAACCTTTCGTGAACGGACTATATATATTCAATATCCAATGCCTAATTGGTGCCTATATCCTGGCCTCATAAATCTACATATCGACAATCCAAGTTTTGGTGCTGACTTCACGGTCAGCACTGACATTTTGGTATGAAATTAATAAATCAATATTTAATGATTTGATGAACTCTGTCACAAATGGCGAAGATATATTAACGAAATTTAATTGAAACGCTTAAATTCTATTTTCACTTCGCCTCATGGTAGTTTCCCCGTTTAATGACAAATGTTTTCTAATTGACGGGGTTGTCTCGACAATTTGATGTGTGGAGGGCTCTATTTATATTGCAAACGAGACATCACTCTTAGGAAGAGTATGCCTAGTAGAATTTAAGGTCAATTCACGAGTGAATAATATGCTGTTCCTAAGGAGTAGATGTTGGAAAATTCCGTAATGAACGTAAACGGAGATCATGCAGTTTCATTCGTTTATCAGGTTTAGAAGTTCATTTCCATCGTTGAGAAAATCTATGGAAGGAAATGCCGGAAAATGGCATCGTTTCATACCCCCAATTAGAGCTGGATAAAATCTTATACGTGCAATTGTTGACGATCATATTTCACTGCGCAGCTAATTAATGAAGATTTAGATTCGAGCAATGAAAAGCTTTGAATTTTGTGTTGGATGTGCTCTTAAAATACCTATATTCGGTGGAACTCACAGACGAAGAATATATCGGATCTGAAAAAATAACTGAATAACTTTCATTATGTTCGGTAATCCGTGCGTGAACACAAACTTTCGATCGGAAAAAGGTCGAAACTTGAAATATTCTGGGTAGGTACAGGTTCGAAAAGGCTCGGTTGTTCGTTAATGAGCCAAATCAGTTTATTATTATAAAGAGTATAACAAATGAGGCAATAATGTCTATAAACTTTCAGACAATTCGAGAAAAAAGTGTGGAAAAAAAGAATCATTAACCCAGATACAAATGGAACAATTTCAGTCCAAAAGGAATAGTTTCTCGATACAATCAAATAAATAGCACTTCTGACAGCTCTCATCCAAACTCTTTTTGAAATTGTTAACCGAGGAAGCGCAAACCACTCAGAGAGTTATGATTCTTTGAAATGTTATTTTTCGGATATTTTGAAAACCAAAAATCAGATCGGGTCGAAATTTTATACTTAACTGCTCAATAATGATACAAAGGTTTGTCCAGCATACTTGGAATACATTCAAGAACAATATTTTCGAGAAATTCCGTACCTAAAAAACTTTTCATTTTTTAATCGCCGGAATATTGTTTGTGCATAAAGAACGTCGATAAAATCAGATTTACAAAAGTACCACCCTCCTTGTTCGCAAGAAACAAAATCGCGTTCTGATCTCGAAAATACTATATTCGGTCGAAAATGACCAAAGCATTATTTGTAGATATGGATGTTGAGCTATATTTCAAAACCAATTCATGATATAGTACATAATTCAAGGAGGAGAATGATTAAATTGAAAAAAGTTCCATAATTTATGTGTATAGTGTATAATCACATTTCGGCTAAAATTAGCTCGTTAGGTGACAGTTCGATGATTTCCAACTTTTTGTAACAATGTTTTATGACATTTATCGTTGCGACAAAATCCAAATCAATTTATATCTACTGTTTTCAACATCATACACTTTTGTACGCTTGTCCATAGTTAGTTTGAATAACCATTCATGAGTTCAACATTCCCGGCCCGCTCAAATCAACTACAGATGAAAACAGACTGACATACACTATTTGTGGATGAATTTTCCTTCTTCACCTGATAAAATCGATGTGAAAAAGTGAGCAAAAGCTTTAGGCTTCAAGTGGAGGCATTCTTAATTTTTTTCTGGCAAAAATCAGAAACGATCTATTTTCACTTTTAACAATACAAATAAGAAATTGCGCTTTATTAGTAATGCTCTTCTGTTTATTCCTGAACAAATATAAATAACATAATATTCAAGTGATCAGAGGCAATTGAATGGAAGGATCAATACAGTTATTTGTTTCTAGCAAACCACAAAAACAGTTATTAGAAAAACATAAAAAAATCAATTTCAATTCTATTAGAGAAGATTTTCAAATGGATCGCGCTCTTGTTTCTATGGGAACTGCGTGCTATAGTGTGGCCCAAAATGTCTGTGAGTTTCGAATTCTGAAGGGGGGTCTCAAACTCACTGTTGTATCCGAGGTCAAAAACAATTCCGCCTGGTCATCCATTCGTCCGGTCGTATGGACCTCAGAGGAAGAAGTGTTTACTTCTTCCTCTGAGGTATGGACTATCTGAGACCATCGAGGCATCGCCCCCTGACGGCTAAATTTCGCACTAAGAAAACAATGTCCATGCCTTAGCCGGGATTCGAACCCAGTACCGCCGTGTGAGAAGTAAGCTCTTAACCAACTAGACCAGAGGTTCCCAACCAATGGGGCCTATAGCGATCCTTGGGAGGACGCGGCTCCAGATATAAACTTAAGCTATGCAATTGCGAATAATTTGTAAGATCGAGATATTACTTTAGTATCGATTGAAAAGTAGAAGTTTTCCTAATACTCCTATTCCCTATTTCGTACCCAAGGAGGGTGCTAGTCTAAGTCTTTGAGCAGAAATTGTGTGAGTGGGGCGCATAGGGAAAAAGTTTGGGAGCACCTGAACTAGACCACCGCAGCTAGCTCAGGCCATAATTCTTTATTTATATTTCTATGCTCCCATCACAGAATATTGGTGTCACTGATCAAAAAATTCTTCTTTTTTCATTAATTCTTCTGTAGATTGTCAATTGTCATTCGACAGCGAGGTTAAAAGTTTGTTTGTATTACAAAAATAATAAAAACTATATGGAATTATTGAGATATTTATATTGCTGAAAGGAAAACTCTATATAATAAGCCATGGCTGATGCGGCGGCTAGACAGCTGCAATACGAGTACAAAGCGGTGAGTAAAAACTAACAATCGAAACAAAACGTTTTGGAGCGTTTGAGATATTTTTTCATTGAGTTTATCTTTTTAGAACTCTAATCTCGTATTGCAAGCTGATGTTCGACTGATAGAACGCAGAAGTAGAGATGAAGCAACAGGGGAAGTTACTTCCCTTGCGGGAATGCTATCCGGTACAAAAATGGGAGATAAGGCTCAGAGGACACGACCAGGAAAAGCTGAAGAACGTAAAGCAAAGTCAGTATTTCAGACATATATTCAAGGAATAGCCTTTAATTAGATTCACTTTACAGACGACAAAAACGTGATGAAGCTCAATACGATTTCACTAGAATGAAAGGAGCAACTCTTTTATCAGAAGGAGTAGATGAAATGGTTGGTATAATTTATAGACCTAAAACGCAAGAAACAAGGCAAACATACGAAGTGTTACTGAGCTTCTTACAAGAAGCATTAGGGGATCAACCAAGAGATATATTATGTGGAGCAGCTGATGAAGTCTTAGCTGTGCTGAAAAACGAGAAATTGAAAGAACGAGAAAGGAAGAAGGAAACAGAAATATTATTAGGTAAATATCTTGATGAACAAGTATTTTATCCAGAGTTAATTTGGGAATATATTTATATCTCTTTTGATATTTAGGTCCTATTGCTGATGAACGATTTGCATTATTGGTGAATTTGGGGAAAAAAATTACTGATTTTGGAAATGAAGATGTTAAAGCGAATGCCACTGAAGAAAACATAGATGAGCAATATGGAATCAATGTACAATTTGAAGAATCTGAAGAAGAAGATGATGAAGACGTATATGGTGAAATTAGAGAAGAAATGGACGATGATGATGGGGAAGAAGCCAGAGAAGATGGTGCTATTCATGCAGAAAATGTGCGTTTCTCTTTATGCTCCTTTGTATTTTTTAATTACTCAAAAATTTTTTGCAGTTGGGTGTCACTGAAGAAATGAAGAAAGAAAAGAGCCTGCATCCTTTAGATATTGATGCGTATTGGTTACAAAGAAAATTGTCAAAAATTTATAATGATGCCATGATTTCCCAAGCAAAAGCTGCAGAAGTCTTGAATGTTTTAAGAGATGCTGGAGATGATCGAGAATGTGAAAACCAACTAGTTCTCTTACTTGGCTATGATTGTTTTGATTTCATCAAATTACTGAAGAAACAAAGGAAAATGAGTAAGTAGTTCTAATGTTTCAGTTCTTCCAATATCAAGAAATCCAATTCTATTTTAGTTCTTTATTGTACCCTCTTGGCCAAGTCACAAAGCGATTCTGAAAAAGAAAAAATAAAAGACAAAATGCTTGAAGACCCGTTACTTACCCGTATCTTGAAAATTCTCGATACTGGTAAAGGAGAAGATGATAGAGATGATGAGGAATCCACTGCCCATTCATCCAGAAGAAAACATGATTCGAACGATGTAGAAATGACAAGTGCAGCTCAAGTGGCTGGTTCTCGACACATGATCGATTTAGAAGATCTCATATTTTCGCAAGGGTCTCATTTCATGGCCAACAAGAGGTGTCAATTACCCGAGGGGTCGTTTAGGAAACAAAGGAAAGGTAGGAATTTCTGTGAATTAAAAACTGCTATAATATCTGCTTAAAATGATTTTTGAGCGCTTGTTCTAGGTTTTGCCGAAATGTCTGTAATTTTCAAATTTCGCATCATTTGAACCAAAGAATTTAATTTTTTTAATTATTGATTTTTTTACATATTTCTTTTTTGAATAATTTCCAGAATATAATTCCCATTGTGCTGAGATTTTACATTCATATACATAGCATGAATCACATATGTCCTATACAAAATTTTGAGGTAATAGCATTATTGCTCTACCAAAGAACAAGCGTGAAGAACCACCTGCTCAGGGCATTTCTAAAATTTTATTTATTTATAACAAACCAGTTTTCAGAGTACCAGAAATAGTATTGAACAAGTGTTTTTTTGCCAAATGTACTTGTTCATAACAAACTTTCTTATAAAACAAACATTAACTTTTGCTTAATTAGTATTTTATTACTATAACATATCGACTATAAAGTTATATTATTTCATGAAAACAAAATCGACTGAAATAAACTAATTCATTCGGAATACTTACTGCCTTTAGATGCTCTGAATTTCTGTCATGTTTGTCATTGAATATTTCAGCATAATTTGATGAATTTTATTTTTTATTTACACAGTTTTGTATTTTAATCTCGCACTTTCTCCAGTAACTATAACCAAGTTTTTATCATGAATAGTTATTTCCAGTGCTTTTCAGGACAAAAATATTTCTTGAAATATTGGATTCTCAGGAACTGTTATTGAAATTTTACTCTTCTGTCGTAGTATTTGTATTTGTTCTTTGAGAGTTATTTGTGACATTATTCATTTTCATTTGTTCTGAATAGTTGTGTTCAATGGAAAAATTTTTAAAAGGATTGTACAAAATTTTAATGCTATTATAAGTGGTAAATCATTGCTTAATATAAATACAGTATTACTTCCCAGTTTTTTCAATTTATTCTCTTTTTTTTTCAGGTTATGAAGAAGTTCATGTTCCAGCACTAAAGCCTAAACCTTTCGGTGAAAACGAAAAACTCACACCAATCGATGAGTTACCGAAGTACGTCCAACCAGTATTTGACGGTTTCAAGTCACTGAATCGTATTCAAAGTCGATTGTGCAAAAAAACTCTGGAATCAGATGAAAACCTTCTGCTGTGCGCACCTACTGGTGCTGGTAAAACTAATGTTGCTCTTTTATGTATGATGCGGGAAATAGGAAAACATATTCATACAGATGGCACCATTAACGCAGATGAATTTAAAATCATTTATGTTGCTCCTATGAGATCTTTGGTACAGGAAATGGTGGGTAATTTTGGAAAGAGGCTCGCCAGTTACAATATTACTGTATCGGAATTGACGGGTGATCACCAGTTGACTCATGAACAGATTGCAGCAACACAGGTGAGTTCAAATCATGCATCCTATTAGTGGCGGCTAGTGTAAAAGTTGTGGAGCTGGAGCATCTGTTTTTAGAACGGAAAATAATGCAAATCTTTCTGAAAATTATGCAGTATTGTTTACAAAGCTAAAATAATCAATTTTTATTTATACAAGTAGTAGAGTCCATCCAATGATTGACAGTGAAGTAATGATTAATTTATTTCTGATTCCAAAAATAACTGATAACTGAAATTTTCAGTGGTTTTTATAGGAGATATAAAAAACAGGGACTTTATAAATGATTTTAACAGCGCAGTTGGCTTTAGATTATTCTTTGCCGCTACAGAATAAGGGTACCAAACTATTTTACACCACAGAACATAAAACAATTACACTGTTTCACTAGAGCACTAGAAAGATAGGTATGCCAGACAGGCTGACTGGGTCCAACCATAGACTCGAAAATTACAGATGGTAATGTCAATTTCTCAGTTATTGTGCTCTATTGTTAGTTGCGTGCTTTTTTTGAAGAATAGTTAATAGAAAGTATTGATTTTTCATTCAAAACAATAAAGTTGGAGACTAGACAGGTAAGCATAAGCATTCATTCGATTACAGATTTCATTTCATTCGAATTGTTCTGTAATTTTCGAGTCTGTGGTTGGACCCAGCATGGCTGTCTGGTATACTCCCCTTTTCAGAGCCTTAGTTTCGCAGGTTAGGCCAAAGAACAATACTATATTATAGAATATTATTATAATATAATATAGTATATTTTTATACTATATTATAGTATATTTCCATGGGTTAAGTGGTCGTGTTGACTTTGTATAGGAAGCGGCAAAGTGGTACAATAATCCAAAGCCAACTGCTCTGTTGATAGTTGATAGTTTACAGAGGGGTTACAGCTCACTGCGACCTTAAGGTCTATTGTGCCCCCTTACAGAGCTGTTCTGGCCAAAAAACCTTCACAGCTCGCCTTCCAGTTCCAGAGATCTAATGAAATCTAGTAACTGTGAAGGCTTCAACGAGGCTAGTTCCTCACTCTTGCAAGTTTCTTGTCCAAGGCATTTCCTCCTCAGGCTCGTAATGCCAAGGCATTCCGTGACTAGGTGAATGAGCCTTAGTTTCGCAGGTTAGGCCAAAGAACAATACTATATTATAGAATATTATTATAATATAATATAGTATATTTTTATACTATATTATAGTATATTTCCATGGGTTAAGTGGTCGTGTTGACTTTGCATAGGAAGCGGCAAAGTGGTACAATAATCCAAAGCCAACTGCTCTGTTACAATCATTTATAGGGACCCTGTATAACCTAGGAACATATATTCTGTTCGGATATTATGAGTACAAAGTAGGCCTTTGTTTATTTATCTGAGGTTGACAGTGTTTACTGTCATAATGTAAAATAAGGTCAACATTGCCAAATGTACCTGGCCTCGTCCGGCGACTTCAAATAAATCATTCACCATTTGTTAGTCCAGCTATTCCTTGATTTGTTCTGATCATACAATGTTTCTGTACGTCACATAATGTTTGCTTCAGAACTTTTCCTTCATTTGACTCTTTTCTGTCTTTCACACTTCTTTTGACTAATGAAAATGATAATTCTTGAATACATTTACAATACCATTAATTTCCATTGTTTGATTCAATTCAAGTAGTAAATCTGCAATGTAGAAGTTCTATTGTCTGTCCTTATGTATTTGGAACTGTCTGAATTGCGTTACCAATTTGTCAATTTTCAGATGTAAATTGACATAAAAAATCAGCGATTTATGTAACTTTTTCGTGATATTGACAACATTGCGTATCAATGTGACAGGAGAATAAACAACATAACCTAAAATTTTAATATACACAGTGGAATACCGATTTGGAAATTCACATCGAAAACATATGATATACAATGCATCAGACAGAGAATTCTTCCCTTCAGTTGCACAGATGAATAGGCGAGATAATCAAGTGCGATAACTGAATGAATTCAACTGTCTTACTGCAATAATCTAGTCTTGTCTCTCTCTTATCGCAGTATGGTAGGGAACCCGCACTACACGTATAGAATTTTTAATTTGTCAGGCTGCCCGTAATACTCGATTCAAGTATTTACTGTTGCCTACCAAACTAAAGAATTACGCTCCTCTAAACGATAAGAGAGAGACAAGACTAGAATAATGAAGTAAGACAACTGAATTTAGTGTGTTACAACAAGTGATTGTCTCGACTATTCATCTGTGCAACTGGAGGGAAGAATTCTCTGTATGATGCATTGTATATCATATATTTCAGATGTGAATTTCCAAACCTGTATATCAAATTTCCATGTTTCCTACTTTCTGCTCAATAATATCCAAACGGAGTATATTGGATTGCTGTTGGTTATTTGGTAAAATTCTTACCATGCAACTGTCACTGTTATTTCTAACACCAACCTGAATTTCTCAAATCAAAATCAGTGAACAAGCTATTACCAACTTAATTTCCCTTTCTCACAGCCTCCCAGGATATCAATCAATATATCTTCCAACTGAATTCTCTGCAGTACACCTTTTAAACAAGTGATGAGCCGCCACTGATACCTTAATATTTTTGAAAGCTTTATAAAATCATTTGTTTGCTTATTCAGGTCATTGTATGTACACCAGAAAAATGGGACATCATAACTCGAAAAGGAGGGGAGAAAACATTCACTTCTCTTGTCCGTTTGATAATCATAGATGAAATCCATCTTTTGCACGATGAGAGAGGTCCTGTCTTAGAAGCACTAGTGGCAAGAACTATACGAATGATCGAATCCACTCAAGAAGATGTCCGGTTGGTCGGTCTTTCTGCCACGTTGCCAAACTACCAGGATGTTGCCACATTTTTGAGAGTTAAGCAAGATTCAGGCTTATTTTACTTCGATAACAGTTTCAGACCTGTGGCTTTAGAACAACAGTACATTGGAGTGACTGAAAAGAAGGCTTTAAAGCGTTATCAGGTAAATTAACAATAAAATATTGAGAAACTTAAGTCAGTTGAAGTGGCCTTGTGAAAAGTTTCATAAGTTATCGTTGCTCGTTTTTTTCAGGTTATGAATGATATTGTTTATGAAAAAACTATGGAGCACGCTGGTCGTAATCAAGTGTTAGTCTTTGTTCATTCTCGAAAAGAAACGGGAAAAACTGCAAGAGCTATAAGGGATATGTGTCTTGAAAAAGATACCTTAGGGCAATTCCTCAGGGAGGGTTCTGCCTCTATGGAAGTGCTACGTACAGAAGCTGAACAGGTTAAAAATCAAGAGCTGAAGGATTTATTGCCATATGGTTTCGCAATACATCATGCCGGAATGACCAGGGTCGACAGAACTTTAGTAGAGGATTTGTTTGCAGACAAGCATATACAAGTGCTGGTATCGACTGCCACACTTGCCTGGGGTGTAAATTTACCTGCCCACACTGTTATAATTAAAGGAACTCAGATTTATAACCCTGAGAAGGGAAGATGGGTTGAATTAGGTAAGATCAATATTTGAATAATACCTATTGTGCTGAACCAAATATAAATAACAATAGGTGGTTCGTTCACGAAAGTTTGAGCCGTCGGTTGGCTATGGAAATTTGGCATATTCCACTGTGTATATTAAAATTTTAGGTTATGTTGTTTATTTTCTTTTCAGATTGGTACGCATGTTGTCAATATTGCATAGAGTTCTCTGATAACTCGCAAGCTTGTCGGACGAGGCCGGGTACATTCGGCAACGTAGACTTTATTTTATGTTATGACAGCAAATACTGCCAACTTCAGATAAACAAACAAACGCCTACTATGCGCTCAAACTTTCTTGAACGGACTATAGAAACCTCAAACAAATTGTTCAAATTACTGATGATCAGGTCAAAAATAATTTGCCAATGATTTATGAATGCTTGATTTGCCAAGGAACAATGAGCAATATTTATTAGGTGTACAAATAAGTTTCCGCGGTTTTTCATTTGACCTCGTCATCCCTCTCGAATTTCTTTCTCTAGAACTATCTCTTCAAGTTTAGAAATGGATAATAATCACTTGGGGTTGAATCTGCAGAATGTGGGGGATGAGGAAGCAATTCGAGGCGTAATTCTACCATTTTGCCACCGTCTTTATTGATTTGTGAGCTGCAGCATTGTCTTGGAGGAAGAACCCTTTTTTCTTTGATAAATTTGGGAGATGATTCCTCGATCAAAATAAGCAGCCTCAGCTGCAGATTTTTTCACATTAAAGAAGTAAATCAAAAGTTCCCGCAAATGATGCTTATTCGGAATAAAACTTGACATTTTTGCACGAAAAAAATTACGTGATGCTGATACGGAATCACTAGTACTTTAAGGTTATGGTGTTGCCAGATGACTAAACTTGGGATATTACGTTTTACATCTGACAATTTCTCCATAACCTTCTGGTGGGGCATCTTTTGACAAACCGCGGAAACTTATTCGTACACCTAATATGTTATAAAAATACATATTTTAATTTCGAAATTCAGAAAAACGTTTGGTTACTCCTTAACCCTCCAGAGACTTGAAAATCACATGATCATAAAATCCTCTCGATCTTCTCAGCTCAGTAATGTAATTACCAAATGCACCTTATGAAAGAAATAAAAAACTTGATATTGTAGAAGTTGAATTATAGGGATAAATTATAAAATAACCATGAATATTCTTGTATTTCAGGTGCTTTGGATGTACTTCAAATGCTTGGTAGAGCTGGAAGACCGCAGTATGATACCAAAGGAGAAGGTATCCTTATCACAAATCACAGCGAGCTGCAGTATTATCTCTCCTTGCTGAATCAGCAGCTGCCAATAGAATCGCAGCTGATTTCAAAACTCCCTGATATGTTGAACGCCGAAATAATACTTGGAACCATACAAAACATGAAAGACGCTGTCACTTGGTTGGGGTATTCCTATCTTTACATAAGGATGTTGAGGCAACCCACTTTATATGGTATATCACATGACCACTTGAAGCAGGATCAGTTACTGGAGCAACATCGTGCAGATCTTATACATACAGCCGCCACCCAACTAGACAAGTAAGTAATATCATTGAAAAAAAAATTTTTGGTCTGAATATAGCGTTTTTCTTATTGGCATTAGTAAACCAAGGTTGTATAAAATGAGATAAGCTGAAAAATTCCAAAAAAAAAACATGTAAAATTATCCGACGCCTATTATCGTTCCAAATGAATAAATTCCCAAATTTAATTTTTAATGAACTGCTTGTAAATAGTAAACTCCTAGAATAACAGAAGCAACCTCAGAGTGAAAAGTAAACCCAGATGCCTTCACGCATTTGTTGACGCAGCTAAGTAGAATCTGTTTATGCACGCGAACAACATTTGGTGTTGCGAACTTGTGCCGTATCCATATTGATAATTCCCTTCTATGGTACTAACAGCTAGAGTATGCTATAGAATATACAAGATATTTCTGCCAGTTTGGCTACATCGTTTTGTTCCTGTTTAGTTATTCAATGCTTATTGTTCTTGTTGCGATTTGACGTTCCTAAACTGAATTATTTTACTGATTTGGTGGCAGTTTATTGTTGCTTATCAAGAGTATTCCGGTAATTATAGCCATGGAAAAATTACGAAAATGTTGTATTATATTCAGGAATTGTAGAAATGAAAATCTAGCCTATTATTTACTTCACCCCTTCGGCAGTAAAGTACACTGCTCAACAATTGATAGGGATCACTTAGGTACTTGTTCTAAATTTATTTCTGAAATATTCGCTCCAAGATTATAAATTTAGTCAGATATCAGAGTATTTTCAGTTGATAATATGGTTCACTTGAGAAAAGAATGAAAAAATGGAAAGTTGGAGAGGAAAAAAGACTTTATTAGGAACACTCAAAATTCTGTGTTTGAATAACATAAAAATTTTATGATGAAACCACAAGACGGCTGAAGTTTTGATTAAGCTAGTACCTAGTTGGTCCCCAACGAGTTTGTCTCAAGCATTCTACCACACGGGGCATACTTTCGATCAAACGATTTATAAAATTTTGGGGCAAATTCGTCCAAATATCCCGTAAAGCGTTAGAAAGGTCCTCCAGGTTATTGATCGGTTGTTCTAAGGCTGACAACTGTCTAGACATCTCAGACCAGACATGTTCGATGCAATTCATGTCTGGAGAGCGAGCTGGCCAGTCCATCCTATCAATAGCATGAGTTTCTAGCGCTTCATTAACCAGACGACTACGGTGTGGACGGGCATTATCGTCAATTAAAATGAATTAAAATTATGGGTTCAATAATCATATCGTGATATCTCTAGCTGGTCATGGTGGTGTTCTGCAGAACAACCAACTCTGTGCGTTGGTTCAAACAAATGCCTCCCCATACACATATAGAACCTCCGCCAAAAGCTGTTGTGGTTACCATAAACTGTTCTGCATACCTTCGACCTCTTTCCCTCCAAGCAAAAATACGTCCATCGGAGTTGACCAAACGAAATCTAGACTCATCCGTAAATAAACATCGGCTCCAATCTTCAAGTGTCCACTTGCGGTGCTCCTCAGCCCATTGCCGTCGATGAACCCGGTGTTCCCTATTCAAACCCTCCTACGTGCTCTCAAACCACGAACATGTAGTCGTTGTCTTACAGTCTGGTTCGAAATTAGAACTCCTGTTGCAACTCTCAGTGATCTATTAAACCGCGACGCCGGGTAAGTGGGATTTCTCCTAGCATTGAGGATCAAAAGACGATCTTGGGCAGCTGTTGTACTGCGCTGCCGACCTCCCCCATAAACTGAGTCGTTTTGGATGAACCTATTCCTAGCCCGACTCACGACACTTTGCGAAACATTCAACCGCCGGGACACTTCTCGCTGGGACAAACCTTCCTGTATCAGCCTACAGATAATAATCGATTTTGTGAACAAGAGCCGATGAAGTGAGGAAGACTTTGATATAATCAACTCAAAACATCTTACTTTTTCCTTAGGGAACATATAATGTACAGATATTCACGAAATAACTTGAAAAAAATACAAATGAAGAGAAGTTCATAAGTGATCCCTAGCAATTGTTGATCAGTGTACTTTCCATCTTACTCTAGAGCTTTGATGATTACAATGCAGTACTATTCACGCGTAGGAGCATCTCTATGTTTACTTCTTACTCTGAGGAAGCGGCACTCCGCGAATTCGTATTTTGCTGCTTCAACGAGAACGTAGTAAACTTGACAAAGAGAACCAACCTTCTCTCTCTGCTTCAAACTGTCGAAAGATATTTGATCTGATTGGCACGCCGATGTCATTCATAACCGCAGTATTATTAAAAACATTGGGATAGTGATCTAGCATACATACGATTGCTGGAACGGTACCAAATACACCAATATTCTTTTGCAGATGCGGATTAGTAAAATATGACCGAAAAACGGGACAGTTTCAAGCCACTGAAATCGGAAGGATAGCATCTCATTATTATTGTACAAATGAAACAATGCAAACCTACAACCAACTTCTTAAACCTATGCTCAGTGAAATAGAACTATTCAGGGTATTTTCACTATCAGGAGAGTTTAAAAATATAACAGTGCGTGAAGAAGAAAAACTAGAATTGCAAAAATTGATGGAAAGAGTACCTATACCCATTAAAGAAAGTATGGAAGAACCAAGTGCCAAAGTGAACGTGCTACTTCAAGCGTACATAAGTCAGTTGAAACTTGAAGGATTTGCATTAATGTCAGATATGGTTTACGTCACTCAATCGGCTGCTAGATTAATGAGAGCTATTTTTGAAATCGTTTTGCACAGAGGTTGGGCACAGTTGGCCGATAAATCCCTGGCGTTATGTAAGATGATCGACAAAAGAATGTGGCAGTCCATGTCTCCATTGAGACAGTTTCGAAAAATGCCGGAAGAAATTGTTAGGAAGATCGAAAAGAAAAATTTTCCATGGGAAAGGCTTTACGATTTGGGTCCCAACGAAATTGGTGAATTAATCCGTGTTCCAAAATTGGGAAAAACCATACACAAATATGTTCATCAGTTTCCCAAATTGGAATTGTCCACTCACATACAGCCAATCACGAGAGCCATGCTGAAGGTAGAATTGACCATAACCCCAGATTTTCAATGGGACGATAAGCTACATGGTCAATCTGAAGCTTTTTGGATTCTCGTCGAAGATGTTGATTCAGAAGTGATCCTACATCACGAATATTTTTTGCTGAAATCCAAATATTGCCAAGATGAGCATCTGGTAAAATTCTTTGTTCCTATATTCGAACCTTTGCCTCCTCAATACTTCCTGAGGATTGTGTCAGATCGGTGGATTGGAGCTGAAACTCAATTACCAATCTCATTTAGGCATTTGATTTTACCAGAGAAGAATTTTCCACCAACAGATTTATTGGATCTTCAGCCACTACCTATAACCGCTTTAAGAAATGATAAATATGAATCTTTATACAAGAATAAATTCCCACAATTCAATCCCATACAAACTCAAGTCTTCAATTCGGTTTATAACAGCGATGATAATATCTTTATCGGTGCACCAACCGGTTCAGGCAAAACTACCATAGCTGAATTCGCTATTTTGAGGTTATTTGAAAGAAATCCAGAAGGCAGATGTGTATATTTGGTACCTAAGGACGCCCTAGCTGAATTGATTTTCGCCGATTGGCACAATAAATTTAGCCAGTCGTTGGGTAAAAAAGTTGTATTGTTAACTGGAGAGACAGGAACGGACCTCAAACTCCTGGCAAAGGGACAAATAATTATCACAACAGCTGAAAAGTGGGATGTACTATCGAGACGTTGGAAACAAAGGAAAAACGTGCAGAATATCAATTTGTTTGTGGTCGATGAGCTGCATCTAGTAGGCGGGGAAGATGGACCCATCATTGAAGTTGTTTGTTCTCGAATGAGATATATTTCATCCCAAATTGACAAACCGATAAGAATCGTTGCTTTGAGCGCATCTTTAACTAACTACAGAGATGTTGCTGAATGGTTGGGATGCAACACTAATGCTACATTCAATTTCTTGCCAAGCGTAAGACCAGTACCTTTGGAGTTACATGTGAAAGGCTTCAATATAACACACAATGCTTCAAGATTGATTTCAATGGCGAAACCTGTTTATAATGCCATCTCAAGGTATAGTCCGCACAAGCCTATAATAATATATGTCCCCACAAGAAAACAAGCTAGGATCACAGCAATTGATTTGCTGACCAGTGCTTCTGCTGAGGGTCAACCTAACAGATTTTTCCATGCTGATGAAGAAGATATCAAGCCATTTTGGACAGGATGTCTGACAAGGTAAGTTCATCTTTTTTCTTCTTTTGCGGTTCTATGAACATCTTTTTCTACTTCGACCATGGAGGTAAAGGAAGGGGAGGGAGCATATCCTATATTTCGTTTGTTCCAAGTGTCACATAGTTCGGCCATATTGGTATGGGCAACTTTCTGGCGGGAATTTTTTGGATTCATTAAAGCACCCATTCACTTAATAAGAAACCTCTTTTAACTAACACTTAATATCTTTCTGCTACAAACTGTAAAGAAAATGAACAAGAAATGAGGCACAAATAATGAAATTCAACATTTAAAAATGTCGAAGTCGCCAATTTGGTGTGTCCCTCCTTTGTTTTGTGTTGTTTTGTTTATGTGACACTTGTCAAACGTTAGGCTCCCTCCACTTCCTTTACCTCCATGACTTCGACTACTTCAATTGATATATTGGGCTTGTTTGTTTATTCTTAGTTATTGCCTTATGAAGAACTTTATTGATCTGAGGCTCAGAGTAAAAAGTTGACCTAGAGTTGCCTTCACGCATTTGCAGCCAAGTAGAATCTGTTTATACGAGTGAACAAACTTCCGGCGTTGCGAAATCGTGCCTTATGTTTATTCCGTATTGGGATAATTGATTTACCGCTCTCCTACTCTGATCCTAACGGCTTGCGTCTGTTACAGATAATTCTGTCAGTTTGGCAACATTGTCTGTTAGTTTTTAGTTTCTTGATGCGATGTTTTTACATTTTTATTTCGATTTGACGTTCATAAACTGAGTTATTTCAATTATTTGGTGGCAGTTTATTGTTGCTTAAGGCTATTCCGTTAATTATAGCTAGGACAAAATTACGAAAATGTTGTATTATAATCAGGAATTGGAGAAATACAAATCTAACCGATTGTTAACTTCACCCCAGTGCGGCAGTGAAATGATTTCCATCTGACTCTAATGTTGATTACAGTGTAGTACTATTCACGCTTAGGGGCATCTCTATGTTGATTTCTTACTCTCAGCGATTTTTTATCTAATGCTCTAGTTTTTTTCAAGCAGTAGTTCATTATTTAACATCAAACTTCATTTTTACTTTATACAGTAAATCTTCTAGAAATTTCACCTTCATTTTTAGTAGTTTTATTTCAAATTGTGGGTTTTTATCCCCGGACGTTTCCTGAATTTCTTCATCTTCCTGAATGCATGTCGCATTTTTCCATCTCACTCTAATGTTTGGTTGATTACAATGCAGTACTATTAACGCTATGTTTATTTCTCACTCTGAGATCTGAAGATATTGCATTTCGATCAGAAATTGTAAATCAATAGATACAGAGACATCAACCATGACGATTTAAAGAATTTTGTCCTTCCATAAACTCATGTTTGAATATAATTATGCAGGTTTCATGAATATTTTGCTAAATTTGACAGTCAAACTTTCGCAAAAAGAGTGAGGAAAACAGTAGCACAAAGCACAAAGTAGGTCTTGGTTTCATTATCTTAGGTTGGCAGTATTGGGAATAATTTGCCGGTTTCAATGAAACGTTGCCAGGCCTAACGTAGCCTCGTAGCCTTGCCGTTCGACGTGTTTTCGAGCCGATAGAGCCAGGATCTTGTTTACAATTCACAAAACTTGAGTATTACATGCATGTACCTGTAGCTAGAGGTGCTTTTTTAAGTTCAAATCAGGATATTTTGGAATCGGCGATTCATCAGAATTATCTTATGAAGAAATCGATTCATTCAATGAACGATGCTATTTTTATTCAATTCAAGTAGTAAATCTGTATTGTGAAATTTCATTATTCTGCTGTTAGGTATTTAGAACTGTTTGAATTGCGTTGTCAATTTTCAGATGTGAATTGACATTGTGAGAAATCCGCGATTTATGCAACTTTTTCGTGATATTGACGACATTGCATATCAATCTGACAAGAAAATAAACAACATAACCTAAAATTTCAATATGCACAGTAGAATAGTTCAAATTTCCATAGCCTACTTTATGCTCAATGATATCTGAACGGAGTATATATTAGCCAAGGCTGATTTTCGTTTCTGACTGTGTTTTCCCAACAGACACTAAGAGAAACATTATCTCAAGGAGTTGCATACATGCATGAAGGTCTTTCGGCAAGTGATCTAAGATTAGTTGAACAACTTTTTGATTCGGGAGCTGTTCAAGTAGCAGTAATAACAAGAGATTTATGCTGGACAGTCAATATATTTGCACACTTGGTAATCATTATGGATGTGCAATACTACAATGGAAAGTCTCACACTTACGAAGATTATCCTGTTACGGACGTGCTGCAAATGGTGGGAAGAGCAAACAGACCTCTTGAAGATGATGATGCTAAGTGCGTACTTATGTGTCAGAATTCCAAGAAAGAGTTCTTCAAGAAATTCCTTTGTGATCCATTGCCGGTAGAGGTGCGTATCTGATTGAATTTATAATTTTGCTTCTTGAATTTGTCACAAAAAACTATTGATATAAAGGGTTTTCCAATAAGAGGTGTTAGTTTGATATTCAAAGAAAAATGTCATTTTTCAATATAAATGATCGGATGTTTATTTCATTATAAAGAAGAGGCTATGCCGTTAATAGTGGAAAATAACATCAGGCAAATGATCACCACGATCACGCTTACATGACCGCTATTGGCGTAGACCTTCTCTTTCACGTAGCCCCAAAGGAAGAAGTCGCAAGGTGTTAAATCACAAGATCTTGGTGGCCAATTGTGATCACCTCTTCGAGAGATAACACGGTCCGGAAACTTTGCCCGCAAAAGATCAATGGTTTCGTTGCTTGTGTGGCACGTAGCGCCGTCTTGTTTGAAGTAAACGTTGTCCAGATCAATACTATTGTAATGACGTTTGCGGAATGCTCCAAAGAACGACGAGGAATGGACAAACCTAGGTTTTCTTCAACACTTTCGGCTACAGCAGCAATATTCTCGGCTGTTCTTGAGCGACGTGCACGGGTTTTATGCTTCACATCACTTACTTGTCTCAACAGCTCGAATTTTTCCACCAATTTCTTTATTGCGGTCCGACAGGGTTCTTCACGACGACCCAAAAATGTTCGAGTTTTACGCGTCTCGGCCAATTTTTAACCATTTTTATAGTGAATTTTAATAATTTCAATGCGTTCTTGAAGCGTGTATCGTTCCATTTTTATTAGTGGCGTAGTTTCTACTTGTCAAATGTCAACAAATGACCGCTTCAAACGTGACATCTACCGAAATAGCGGGCTATTCAAAATAATACCTCTCATTGGAAAACCCCCTTTATAACCTGCTCTTCAACAGTATGAGTAATTCCTGAGCTATTGGTTGGAATTTATAAATTTCTTTTTTTATCAATTTATTTTCATTTCTCAGAGCCACCTGGATCATAGACTACCAGATCATTTTAACGCAGAAATTGTTACAAAAACTATAGAGAACAAACAAGATGCAGTAGATTACTTAACGTGGACATTCCTATACAGAAGACTCACTCAGAATCCTAATTATTACAATTTACAAGGAGTCACACACAGACATCTCTCTGATCATCTCTCCGAACTGGTTGAGAATACACTGAGTGATTTGGAGCAATCTAAATGTGTTAGTGTCGAAGATGAGATGGATTGTATTCCTATGAACTTAGGAATGATTGCTGCATATTATTATATTAACTACACTACAATTGGTAAGTATACCCAGTATATGTATTCCCATCCATGTCATATTGGTTGAGGAAATATAATTTTTTTCTCTCCATTATTCTGTTAAAATTTATTAAATATCTTCTTCTTCTTTTGTTTTAGAACTCTTCAGTTTGTCCCTGAATAATAAAACGAAAATTCGAGGTCTCTTGGAAATTATATCATCAGCCACCGAATATGAAGATTTAGCCCTACGACACAGAGAAGAGAGCATCCTAAGAGAACTTTCCTATAAGCTGCCAAACAAATTGACCAGCGCTTCTGGTGGCCCTCCTAAGTTCAACGACCCACATGTCAAAACAAACCTTCTCCTTCAAGCTCATTTATGCAGATTACAACTAAGTGCTGAACTGCAAGGAGACACTGAAATTGTTCTAGGGAAGTCAATCAGGCTCATTCAAACTTGTGTCGATGTGTTGAGTTCGAATGGATGGTTGTCTCCTGCAGTAGCCGCCATGGAGCTGGCTCAGATGGTGACGCAAGCCATGTGGAGCAAAGATTCTTATTTGAAGCAGTTGCCTCATTTCACGAACGATATTATCAAGAGATGTACTGATAAGGTAAAAGTGAACATCTTTTTCTTGAAGCTCTAGGATTAAACTGTGGTTTTTGATCCTAGTAGAGAAATTCGAAACTATGCGCAGATTAAAAGTATACTCCGTTCGCATATAATTGAGCGCAAAGTAGTCCTTTGTTTATTTAGCTGAGGTTGGCAGTATTTACTGTCATAACTTAAATGGAGTCAACGTTGCTGAATGTAACCGGCCTGGTCCGACGTTATCAGAGAACTCTACATCAACATATGCTCGATCAATTGTAAATCAAAAAAACTCTTCGGGTTCAGGGGGATAATCTAACACAAATTAATCCTTTCAAGCTTTTTGACGATAGGATATTCCCAAGTCAATATTTATACATTATAAACAATCATAATAATTACTGCTTTTTTAGAAGATTTCATGAAGATTTGAATATAAATCATTACAAGCAATGTCAATCTTACAAGAAAATTAACAACATAACCTAAAATTTTAACATACACAGTGGAATATGCCAAATTTCCATGGCGAACCGGCAGCTCAAAATTACGAGAACGGACTATATAGTCCGTTCACGAAAGATTGAGCCGTTGGTTGGCCATGACAATTTGGCATATTCCACTATGTATATTAAAATTTAAGGTTATGTTGTTCATTTTCTTGTCAGATCGACACGCAATGTTGTCAATATAACATGGAGTTTTCTGATAACTCGGAAGCTCTTCGGACGAGGCCGAGTACTGCCAACTTCCGATAAATAAATAAACGCCTACTATGCGCTCAACCTTTCGTGAACGGACTATAGCTGACATTTCTGCAAGACCTTAAATAAAAAATGCATATAATAATAATCTCGACAATATCATTAATTTTGTTTATATATTATTTTAAGTCACTTTTTCATTTTTTTCAGGGGGTGGAAACAGTTTTCGACATAATGGAGCTAGAAGATGATGACAGAGCCAAACTGTTACAATTAACTGACGCGCAAATGGCGGATGTGGCCAGATTTTGTAACAGATACCCTAATATCGAATTAACGTACGAAGTATCTGATAAGGATAATATCCATTCGGGTTCTTCAGTACATGTGAATGTGCAGTTAGAAAGAGAAGATGAGGTTAATGGGCCTGTTATAGCACCGTTCTTCCCACAAGTAAGTTTTTTCAAATTTATGTCATTCAAAAATAAGAAAAAGGTTTTAACGAACAATAGAGCAAATATTTCATGCCATTTTTAGATTCAACTAAAACTATATTTCAGCAGAATAGGAAGTGAAGTGAACCTTAGCCCCTCCTATCGCTACGACCTCTCTACTCTATCTCTCTTTATTTGTCCAATAAACATCCGTCACATTCCGGTCGCTTGCGAATATGACCGACATCTAAAAAATACAGTGGAACTTCCCTAAAACATAAGCGCTAAATCCTCATAAAAAATTCGTTATAATGAAGTTTCGTTATACAGAAAATTTGTTTCTATAGTCGGCAATGTCGCGGTTGACTTCACTGATAAATTCAAGTTTATCATTCAATTCCTTTTAGACATTTTCGCACAACTTTCACACTAGAGTAGTGGTTTGATTGAAACCAAACAGCCAGGAGTGTATTTAAAACCGTTTCAGAAGGATCTCTCTGCCCGCCGTAATGATTTAGTTTAAGGTCGGGATTTATTACGTACGTCCGGAAAAATTTCGGAAAAAATCCATCCTTATACCTTCTTACTAATACCCATTCAAAGAGTGATATTCTTTGAATATTTCGTTATAGAGAGAATTTACTTCGTTTTATACATTTTTAACATTGAGTTTAGATTCAAGGTGCAATGTCTTGTACGAAATTCGTTATAAAGACGTTCGTTATAGGGAAGTTCCACTGTATTTCTAAGGAAAAGGTGGGACTGAAGTTTCATGAACTTCATACTTTGGTGAAATATAGTTATAGTGTCATCTACTGAAAATGAGAAATTTTCCCTTGATGTCGAATTTGGTCAATGTTCAATAAACTAAATTAACCATTATATGTTTTTTTTTCCAGAAAAGGGAAGAAGGCTGGTGGGTGGTTATCGGCGACCCAAAAACAAATTCACTCCTCTCCATCAAAAGGTTAACCCTCCAACAGAAAGCCAAAGTCAAATTAGATTTTGTTGCACCAAGTCCAGGAAATCATAATTATACTTTATATTTCATGAGTGATGCTTATTTAGGATGTGATCAGGAATATAAGTTTAGTATTGATGTAGGTGATTTTGAATCAAGTGGAAGTGATTCAGATTAAAATTTTTATGTACTATTCAAATAAGTTCTTGAAATAAAATATTCAGTTTTATAGTTTTTCTATAATTTTTTAATCTCCGATGAATCCGCTTACTATTGGAAATGTGAATTTTCAGATATGTGCAGATGGAAGGCTAACTTAAACTTTGTGACACTTATATTTCTTATAAACTAAAAACAGAACTGAATTTCCAAGGTATAGTCCGTTCACGAAAGTTCGAGCCGTCGGTTGGCCATGACAATTTGGCATATTCCAGTATGTACATAAAATTTTAGGTTATGTTGTTTATTTTCTTGTCAAATTGATACGCAATGTTGCCGATATAACATAGAGTTCTCGGAAGTTCGTCGAACGAGGCCGGGTACATTCGGCAACGTTGGCTTCATTTTACCTTATGACAGCAAACACTACCAACTTCTGATAAATAAACAAACGCCTACTACGCGCTCAAACTTTCGTGAACGGACTACAGGAAGCTCGAATTTTTCACAATAGCAACTGGTTGAATAATATTATGCAAGCCTTGTGTAATGTAGTTCATTTAAAGGAAACTCAGCTACATTACAGAGAATATGAAATAAAATTGGATGAACTGAAACCTTTTTCTAGGGAAGATGGGAGAAATACGACTTCTTAGGATGACAATCCACAAAACGTTAAGATTTGAAAGCATTCACCGTTGCTTCATTGGTCGTGACTTGGTATTGTCACGCTGTATAGTCCGTTCACGATAGGTTCAGCGCATAGTAGGCGTTTTATATTTATCTGAAGTTGGCAGTATTTGCTGACATAACGTAAAATACAATCAACGTTGCCGAATGTACCCGGCCTCGTCCAACGAGCTTGCTAGTTTATCAGACAACTCTATGCAATATTGACAACATTGCGTATCAATCTGACAAGAAAATAAACAACATAACCTAAAATTTTAATATACACAGTGGAATATGCCAAATTTCTATCGCCAACCGACGGCTCAACCTTTCGTGAATGGACTATAGTTTTTCTGAAACTTGTGTTTCAGAGTTAGGTGATCTGTCATCACATCTAAAAATTCCTTTCATTCATTCAAAACGCAAAGTGATGAACTTAAGTGATTACAGAAACTAATTTATTACGCACTTTTCTATTAGATTGATCAACTAATGAAATAACTTCACTTCAACTGAATCAGGCAATAGGGATGTAGCATCACTAGTTTCGCATCAGTTTAAAATTGTGCATAACAATACCAGACCAAAACTTTTGTAATAAGGTAAACGAGAAATCACTACAAATTTTCTTAAGGAAATTGAGAAATAATTAATAAAAATCAAAAAAGACATTTAAACACACCTACAAAATTGTTTATTCATATAAATTGCCAGTATTTGTCAATATAAATTATACTATACAACAAATTCTCATAACTTAAATCATTATGAACAAATATAGCCTGCTGATGCCAAAATCATTAAGTGAAATGTATAAAAAATCATAAGAACTCTTTCAATTGAACAGAAAACTTCAAGATGTTTCCATAGTTTCATCTCCTTCAGCATCCATTTCTTCATCTTCATCCTCCCCCTCTTTTTTCTCTGGAGGATTTTCATAAGCTTTGTCAAGTGGAGCAACAACTACTCCGTCCCAAACTGAAAGATCTTTAGGGACCGTAGCTCTTTCCTCAAATCCTAATATAACCTTATAACCTCCATGAGAAAGAACTCTAAGGAGAGTTTGTGCAGTTAAACAAACAATATCTTGCTGTTCAAGAGTCATTGCGGTATGTATCCTTAGACTAACACCTTCACAAGGATCAGTAATACCAGCTGAGCCTGGTAAGAACAAACCAGCAGATAGCAATTGAAGAACTCTTCTGAATGCAACATTCAAAGGCAATGCTTGTCTGCTAGGATTATGCATTATGGCAAAATGAGCTAATAAATCTAACATCCATGGTGTAAGTGCTTGGAATCCATCGAAACGATTCCTCAAATCCCTCAACAATCTTATGAGAACCTTAATAGATGAATGATGTGCATTCTCTTCGAACCACCTGCTGTGTCTGATCGCAGCCAAATGACTCAACATAATTTTCTGATCCAAATGAATTTCTGGGTCTAGTTTTCGAATGTTATGATGAAGAGTAGTAACCATAACCCTTACACGTGCGAAACTGTTGCTTATTTCAATTCCTCTTTCATTAGTAATGTGGGTTACTTGTTCTCCTTTAGAAACAACCTCGCTTTTCATAAGATTTTTCAATTCTTCACGCACTTTATTCCCTAATGCTTCAACAGCTTCGCGGGTAGGTAATGTTTTTAGTATTACTACAATATCTGCAACATTATGACCAGCTATCATAGTTCCTTTTTTGAATGACCCTACTTGTCGCACCTCCTCCAATTGCTGGAATAAATTTTATTGGTTTATAGGTAATTCCATTTATATTCAATAAGGAGGAAAGGAATACTACTCACACAGGCATCAAAATTTCCGGGAGCCACTACCAAGTTATCTAGAACTGTCTGTATTTTAGTCACAAGGTTCAGGATAGCCGTTTGTTCACCAGCCGTTGGAGACAAGTCAGTGTTTCTTTTCAGTAATGCTTGCGTAAACTGACTATCATCTGGAGTAGGTTTACACCTAGGGAAAGATGACTCGCACAGTGTTAGATCGAAAGGATGTCTAGGTAAAAACATTTTAGGTTTGAAGGGAGGTCTTCCTCCCATCCCCCTGTTCATTCCGCGTCCGCCACGAACTCCGCCTCTAGCCATCTAAATGAAACAAATTAATCAAATGAACTATTGAATAATTAAGGTAACTTACGGTTGAATGTTTATTCAGAAAAGAAACGTAACTTTTTCACTAATGAATTAGTCAAATAAATATGGCGAATATACAAGCCGGCAGTTCGTGAAAAGATTGACCATAGACTGGCAGATCAATAAATTAGGCACCGAAAAGGCCAGTCACTTTTTCTTGATTCTGTGGCACCAGTGCAGGATTTATTCATTGCATAAGTTAATACACCTTTTATGAACTGAACATTTTTCTCTTCAAACAATGAATTAAATTAAGATGCTGGGATTCGTTTAGAAAAAGGAAATCGTGTAATTTTTTTTGTGTGGATAGTTCTACTGACGTAGTGACGTAATGTCAATGGGTAGTTCAGATAACCTATTAACATAACCTCAAAATTAAAAATTTCAAAAGTTTAAGTTTAGAAAAATATCTTAAACATCAATTGACAATTACACTTAACTGAAAACAAAACTCACAGGCATTATTAATTGTTCTAAAGATAAT
This sequence comes from Propylea japonica, assembly GCA_013421045.1. Taxonomy (NCBI): domain Eukaryota; kingdom Metazoa; phylum Arthropoda; class Insecta; order Coleoptera; family Coccinellidae; genus Propylea; species Propylea japonica. The sequence continues at coordinate 12,748,202 of CM024244.1, forward strand.
AGTACCATTCGAGTGAAATACTTAAAATGGGAGAACATGCTGCTTTGTGTGAGAAAGTTCTGCGTACTTTAGAGAATACAATTGCAAGAGATCCTGGAATGTATGTTGAAATCCTTCTTGTATAATTGGACAATTATTACATTTTTTATTTACATTTCAGACGAGAATTCGCTATAGTGCAAACTGCAGAGAATTATAAGAATAAATCTCCAGTGCTCTATGAGGAAAACTGCCTTGGTTTAGAGTCGTGGTGTAAACCCTATTTAATGAGTTATACACATTCTGTTCTGCTGAAAAATAGAAAAAAGCTCTTGCGGAAACAACTTTCATTAGATAATATGAAAAATCTCAATCATATATTAATTGGCTCTCTTCTTCTACAGCCGAATGTCACAACATACTGGAATATGAAGAGAGAACTGGTGGAAAATGAAATATTGTCAATTGAACAGGAACTTTATTTTAATGAATTAGTATTATCTTTGCACTCTAAATCCTACGAGGCATTTTCATATCGAAAATGGTTGTTGAATTTAAGTTTAAAGAATAGTAAAGACATCAAATTTTTTCAAAATGAAAGTAACATATGCGAAAAAACAGCTTTGAAATCTCCCAGTAATTATCATTCTTGGAATCATAGAATATGGTACACAGAACAAATGTGGCAAATACATCCCGAAATAGATAATTTCATTTTGTCAGAGTTCAAGTTTAGCCTCGATTGGATTACCAATCATGTTTCAGAATATACCGGTTACAATTACAGGCAGTATTTGGTAAATAATCTGGCAAAACTAAAAAGTATTTCATGCACTATTCTCGAGAATTTCAGTTTCATCTATGCTATGAAATATTTGAATCTTCCATATTTCGATGTTGATCCATTTCAGACATTGAATTTTTTGTTTGGTAAATCTACAAATCATCCTGATGATAGTTATATGAAATTCATTAACACATTGTCAATGCTTTTGGGAGATTTGTTGTTTATATCTGTAGAATTGAATTATTTATATAGTAGCCACGAATGTCTATGGAACTATAGAAAATTTCTAATCATAAAATTAATTGAACTCCTGTATAACTACCATGATATGAAGTTCGATTATAAGCTTCATCTTGAACATGAAAATATTAATTCTATTTTAACAGTAAATATGTTGAATACCGAGATGAACTCACGAAGTGTTAGAAAATCTGAGTTGCCCAAAAAAATCACTTGTTCAAATTTTTACAATATCCTTATGAGAAGAGAAATCGAATTTATTGAATCAAACAAGAACACGACCAGTGCTATCACCTTCAATTTAGCCATTCGGCATTTGAGGTGGTTAAATCATGTTAATTTCTACAATTAATTAATTTTTTTATTGAAAATGAAAAGTTAACCTGTTTATCATGTGATATTCATATAGATACTATAATTATGTACCTTTATTATTTAAATGTGTAAATAAAAAAGTATACAATAATAAACACTAATTCATATTATGATTTCTTACATCTTACTGAAAGAGATGGTGATGGAGTGAAAGGAGCAAGTAGCTCAAAGAATTAATACCTAATTCCTTCAATACACTTGGAATATTGAATTTTTGTGCTTCAGTAATAAACATATAATAAAATCAGTTTCTTGATCTACATCATGAATCAATATTTGAGATTTCTAAAAATACATTCATTTCAATATTTCATAGATGATAAATAAATGTACTATACATTTTTATCAATACCTCAAGATAATTAAGTTCATAAGGTGTATTGTTGAATGAGTTTAAATGTTTTTTATTTGAATGAACCTTTTGTTGTCTCAAATTCAAAAAATTATAAAATGAACTCCTGTTGAAAATTTCGTTAAGAATCATTTTGAATTTACATGTTCTAATAATTGAATATATTTTATGTACTTTTTTTATGAAATGAAGGAACAATTTAAAAAACATCTGCTAATAATGAATTAGGTATATGTGGAGTTGGATATTCTAGAGCAAACAATTTCGTTTTGACCAAGAGGTACCAAAATGGGGCCACACGCGCAAGTCAGTATGAACCGCCCTTTTCACCTCAATGTAGGCGAGGTAGTTGCCCCATCCATAACCCTACTAATACCCCAAACATATTCGACCTAAGTAACAACATTCGTTACAAGTTGCTGCTCGAATTATGTTCTGAACTGTCTTTTCAGTCAAAAAGAACTTCATAGCACTCACCTCGAATTATTATTGTCGGTATTTCTGTGAATTCCCAGTGAACTGAAAAAGTGTGTGACTAAAATGGATAGAACCAACGTTTGGCAAAGTTATGCAACAATTTGTCGGTTGTGTCTTCAAAAAGATGGTTTCATGTTTGGTATTTTCAATCACAATAATGGAAACGAGAAAAGTTTGTACAAGAAAATCGTGGATTGCACTGCACTTCAGGTAAGTTGAGGTTATGTACTATCATGAAATTTTTCGTATTGTTTTTCAATTTTTTATTTTGAACTTAAACAAATCAACCATCTCAAAAAACAACAATCGTTGTACTTTATTTTAGTTCTGTTCTATATTGAAACTCAATTGGATAATCGAAATATTCATTCCCTTCGGCATCAATATGCATTTTTAAACAATTTCAAGCCAGGGTGAGAATAAGTAAAAGAAATATAATAAATTTAATTTATTGAAATGAACAAGAAGGATTATTGAAAATTTCACTGATAAGAATGTTGAAATTCTATAAATAAGCTGAATGCATCTTATTGCCTTCATACTTAATCTCTCAGAAATGGAAATTGTTTTATACTTTATTAATTATTATAAATACTATTCTGCTTGCTTTACTTCCAAAACGTGTCCAAGTTTATTTGATAAAAAGCAGCGATATAATAAAATGTCTCTGATAAAATATAAGATTTGCATCCAGTTTTTAGATCAAACATTTCAAAGAAGCATAGAAAGAAAATGAAATCCACAGAACATAAATATGTCACCGTCACAGATTCGAAGAAGTGTTCTGAACCACAGAATACCCGTTTCCCGTTAACTGTTAACCACAGAACATACTATATCCTTTTCTACTTGCCAGATGGCAAGACCATAGGGAAATAATGATAATTATTAAATAATTATTGATTTATTTATGAGTCAGGCACTTAGTAAAAAGAACCTTTTATTCAAAGTTAAATGTCTAAAAACATTGTTTTAAACATCCCAATTCAAAAGTCAGACGCTTTTTTACGGATTCTTTTCAACATGGACACCTTCCGTGTATGCTTTCTAATTTTCGAATATTAGTAATAATTTACTGTTGTTAAAATTCCGTTACAATGGTTCAACTACTGTATAAACTGAGATGTTTAGAATGATTATTACTTTTAAGCCAGGTTCTCAGAGCTTCGACCGTGTAGCTCGCTACACTTATTCCACCAATCAGAGAATATAAGCACAGTGTTTATATTCTCTGATTGGTGGAATAAGTGTAGCGAGCTACACGTCGAAGCTCTGAGAACCCGGCTTCAAACTTCTCAGTTTACAGAATAATTAAAAACTATTTTGATATTCTTCTAAGTATAATGGTTTCCTGTTATTTTGTCCCCACTTATGCTTCTTATTGCGGTCAGTTTCTTATATCATTGTCTAAGGAGAACCTTAAACAACGCTTATACTTGTACTTTGAACCTGGTTCTCAGAGCTTCGTAGTGTTGCCAGCGACAGCAATTTAACCAATCAGAGAATATCAACAAAACTTCCCCTGACCCCCTTCTTTTGATTTCTGGTGGTCAATTCTGTCGCGACACGCCCCTTCTGTAGTTAAAATAAACCAACTTCACTTGTGTTTCTGCGACAGCGAGAGAGAAATAGAGAGTAGTGGGGATTTGTCGCTGGCAACACTACGAAGCTCTGAGAACCGGCTTAAGCCTGGTGCAGCCAGCGACAGCAATTCAACCAATCAGAGAATATCAGCAAAACTTCCCCTGACCCCCTCCTTTTGGTTTCTGGTTGTCAAAATCTGTCGCGACACGCCTCTTTTGTAGTTGAAATAAACCACTTCACTTGTATTTCTGCGACGCGAGGGAGAAATTTCTCTGCGCATTTAAATTGTGCGGAGTACTTTTCACTATGCACTTGTCTTTTCACATTGTATTTTCAATTATGAATGCAATAGGCTCCTGGTCTGCTTAAGGTATTACTTTTGCCTAGTAATAAAGTGAAACTTAATGGTTGGAATAATCCCTCTTATTAAAACGTTTTGTTACCACTGAAAGAATATTCAACAGCTTCTTAAGCGGGTTACGAACTCAGATCAATAATTATCTTTTTATTGATTTGAAGGTACGAAATAGAATAATTCCTAATATCGGTTCAGTCCTTGATGAATTTACCTACATTATCACTTTAGGGCTAGGCTAGGGCCATTCACAATGGTCGTAAGCATAAACGTAATTCTCAAATTTAAAATAGGATAAGATTTAGAATTAAAAGATTGAAGTCTCTATTCACGCTGCGCAACACAAAAGTTACTTTTCACACCGTCGTGTAAAATAATCTTCAAACGATTTAAATGTGTTTTTTTGGCATTGTGAACACCTTCATGTACTTAATTCGTATTATTTCAAATTTGAGAATTACCTACCAACCAATCAGAATCATTAACGCAGTGACGTAATTGTTTCCCGCCATTATCGATCGTTTTGAATAAAATGCGATTTTTGCTTTTTCAGATAACCATGGACGATGGACTTCCTAATGTAATATGTCATCGCTGTCTGTATAAAATGACTTCTGCCTAGAATTCCGTCAGCAGTGTTTTATATCAGACGCCACTTTGAGGAAATTCACGGTGAAAACGATGATAAACTCTTCAATACCCCCTTCAGACCACAGCCCTTCTGAATTTCCATGATCACACCGCCGATGTTGTAATGGTTGTAGATCCAAATGCAGCGGATTACACTTCCGATATCGACGCTGAAGTCGAGGCACCTAGCGAGAACGACAATTCAGTCATAAATAAAAATTACGGATACGCCTTTTCCAACCTATCATTATGTAGATATTGTGATCATGCATTCATGAATAAAGAAGATTGCACTTCTCATGAAGCGGAGGCTCAATAATGAAACACCTTACCAATGCGTAGCATGCATGCAGACTTCAGATAGAATGCATTACTTAACGCATCTGAAAATGTGCATAAAGACGACAAACCTTCAAATGTCCACAGTGCTCGCGCACTTTGCTAGAAGATCCGATTGAGGAAGCATACCATAGTACATACGGAATAAAACCGTTCACCTGCAAGTGTGTTTCAAATCCTTTTCACGAAATACTAATTTATCCAAACACATGCGCATTCATTCAGGTCATAAACTGTTTTCCTGCAAAAATGCCACAAAAAGTTTTTGAGCAAGCTGATTTGGGAAAGCACTCTGTTTACCATACCAAAGTGAAAACGAAGACAACGCAGATCTCTAAAAAAACTCGCAAAAAGCCCAGCCAATTCAGAGAACGTTATGGAGATAATGTTAGTTCTGAAACAAACAACATCACGAATGTTGAAGGAACGATGAAGTCATTTAGAAAACTTGGTGATAAGTGTGGATCCTTTCAATCAAAATTCATTCAACGATGAAGACGACCAAGTTTCGAATTCATCAGTAGTTTTCAGATCAACACAATGTTGGTTATGAACAAATGATGAGTACAATGAATCAATCGGAAAGTTACTACTCTAATGAGCCCAAGAAAATTCAACATCTCCATCTAGGCCTTTTGGTTGCACTGTTTGTAAGAAATCGTTTATGCGTAAAGAGAATTGGATCGCCACATTCTCACTCACACAGGCATGAAACCTTCAAATGCAATAAAGTGACAAAGTTTTGGAGGAAAGATAAACTTGTACGACATATGCGAATTCATGATGTTACTAAACAGTTTTCTTGCGATATGTTGAAGAAACATTCCGTCGAAGAGAGAGTTTAACACAACATCAGAATGTCTATCACACGGCTTATCAAATGACGTTTATTAGTTAAGATGTTTTCTATATGAAGTTTTGGTGTACATATTTTTATGACATTATTTGAATTGATAGTGATGCTTTGATGATTTGTTAAATTCTATAAGATCACATTGATTTCTATTTTTCCAAATAAATTGTTCAAATAATAAGTGACTTTTCATTCCAGATGTGGTGTTTCCTATCATTGTAAATGAGGTTAATCCAAAGTTCAAAACAATATAAATCAATTTTGGGTTTATGATGAGCAAAAGTTATTCCTGCTCCGAGTTTGAGCCCATAAAAAACAGATGAATGAATGAACTCCATTGTATTTCAGGTATTTGTTGACTCCGAGGTGTAATATTTTTATCCCTCTTGATTGAGAATTAGTAGTTCATCCCTCCAGTCATTCTTGGATAATTTTTTATACGATTTATTGAAAAGATATTCGGCACCTGAATTATATTTGATAATTCACTCATATACACATCCTATAATCTAAAGTATACAATTCTACAATAACTATTAAATAAAGACATCTTCAATCATCATCCTCATCGTCATCATCTGATATATATTTTCTGGTGTTTTTCTTTTTTCTACCAGGTAGCTTCTTCCTTTCAACTTCAGTTTCATTTTAACTGAAATTTGAGAATTACCTACCAACCAATCAGAATCATTAACGCAGTGACGTAATTGTTTCCCGCCATTATCGATCGTTTTGAATAAAATGCGATTTATTGCTTTTTCAGATAACCATGGACGATGGACTTCCTAATGTAATATGTCATCGCTGTGTATAAAATTGACTTCTGCCTAGAATTCCGTCAGCAGTGTTTTATATCAGACGCCACTTTGAGGAGATTCACGGTGAAAACGATGATAACTCTTCAATACCACAGCCACTTCTGATTTCCATGATCACACCGCCGATGTTGTAATGGTTGTAGATCCAAATGCAGCGGATTACACTTCCGATATCGACGCTGAAGTCGAGGCACCTAGCGAGAACGACAATTCAGTCATAAATAAAAAATTACGGATACGCCTTTTCCAACATATCATTATGTAGATATTGTGATCATGCATTCATGAATAAAGAAGATTGCACTTCTCATGAAGCGGAGGCTCATAATAATGAAACACCTTACCAATGCGTAGCATGCAATGCAGACTTCAAGGATAGAATGCATTACTTAACGCATCTGAAAAATGTGCATAAAGACGACAAACCCTTCAAATGTCCACAGTGCTCGCGCACTTTTGCTAGAAGATCCGATTTGAGGAAGCATACCATAGTACATACAGGAATAAAACCGTTCACCTGCAAAGTGTGTTTCAAATCCTTTTCACGAAATACTAATTTATCCAAACACATGCGCATTCATTCAGGTCATAAACTGTTTTCCTGCAAAAAATGCCACAAAAAGTTTTTGAGCAAAGCTGATTTGGGAAAGCACTCTGTTTACCATACCAAAGTGAAAACGAAGAAAACGCAGATCTCTAAAAAAAACTCGCAAAAAGCCCAGCCAATTCAAGAGAACGTTAATGGAGATAATGTTAGTTCTGAAACAAACAACATCACGAATGTTGAAGGAAACGATGAAAGTCATTTAGAAAACTTGGTGATAAGTGTGGATCCTTTCAATCAAAATTCATTCAACGATGAAGACGACCAAGTTTCGAATTCATCAGTAGTTTCAGATCAACACAATGTTGGTTATGAACAAATGATGAGTACAATGAATCAATCGGAAAGTTACTACTCTAATGAGCCCCAAGAAAATTCAACATCTCCATCTAGGCCTTTTGGTTTGCACTGTTTGTAAGAAATCGTTTATGCGTAAAAGAGAAGGATCGCCACATTCTCACTCACACAGGCATGAAACCATTCAAATGCAATAATGTGACAAAAGTTTTGGAAGGAAAGATAAACTTGTACGACATATGCGAATTCATGATGTTACTAAACAGTTTTTCTTGCGATATGTGCGAAGAAACATTCAGTCGAAGAGAGAGTTTAACACAACATCAGAATGTCTATCACACGGCTTATCAAAATGACGTTATTAGTTAAGATGTTTTTCTATATGAGTTTGGTTGTACATATTTTATGACATTATTTGAATTGATAGTGATGCTTTGATGATTTGTTAAATTCTATAAGAATCACATTGATTTCTATTTTTCCAATAATTGTTCAATAAATAAGTGACTTTTCATTCCAGATGTGGTGTTTCCTATCATTGTAAATGAGGTTAATCCAAAGTTCAAAACAATATAAATCAATTTTGGTTTATGATGAGCAAAAAGTTATTTCCTGCTCCGAGTTTGAGCCCATAAAAAACAGGATGAATGAATGAACTCCAATTGTAATTTCAGGTATTTGTTGACTCCGAGGTGTAATATTTTTATCCCTCTTGATTGAGAATTAGTAGTTCATCCATCCAGTCATTCTTGGAATAATTTTTTATACGATTTATTGAAAAGAATATTCGGCACCTGAATTATATTTAAGATAATTCACTCATATACACATCCTATAATCTAAAGTATACAATTCTACAATAAACTATTTAAATAAGACATCTTCAATCATCATCCTCATCGTCATCATCTGATATATTTTCTGGTGTTTTTCTTTTTTCTACCAGGTAGCTTCTTCTCTTTTTCAACTTCAGTTTCATTTTAACTGTTGATTCATTGTCAGATTTAGTACTGCTTTCCTTATCATCATCATTATCTGATTCAGCATCTGTTTCAAGCCTTTGTTTAGCATTTGTAAAAACAGATTGCAAGACTATACTATCTTCATGGATTAGATGCTTCCTCATGTATATCTGAGCATTCTGACATAAAAGCATGAAATCTCTCTCTAAATCTGCCATGTCTGAATACTGAAAGAAAAAACAATTTTCTGAGGATGTTTTCGCTTTAGGTAAATTTCGGATCAATAGTTACTACTTTCTTGTAAATTTTTATCGATTAAACAAATTAAAAAGGCATTAATAAATTTACCTTTCCATCCTCAATACGATTTTGTATTTTATTGATATCTAACGGTTTCTTGATTACTTCGTAATAATCAGGATAATCCTTTTTCGGTGGTAATTTCATGAAGGGTTCACTAAGTAAGCGTCCATCACTGAAATAAACTTACTTTAAAACTGTAAATGAGAAAAAGTTATATATTTACCTATCTGTGTACTTTGTAACAATACTCATGAGCTTTTTCATCTGCTTCTTTTACTGCGTTTTTTTGAGCTGGTACCACCTCAACATCAGAATCATCTCTCTTCTTGCGCTTCCTTCCCCTCTTCTTCTTGGATTTTTCTTCCTCTTCTTCTTCGTCCTCGTAATCGCCACCTCATCGATGGCTTTCAGCCTTTAAAAACGTGTATCATTTCAGTACAATATAGAAATTGATTATAAGAATAAATGTTTGCAAAGAAAACTTACCACTCTTTTTCTGTCAAGCTGTCAGTGTAATCAACCTCCTTCCTTTGTCTGCTTCCTCTACCCAAAATACTCTCTGTTTCATCATAGTTCCATGGATCGACCTCATCTTCTTCTTTGACTAACCAATCTGGTAGTTCATTGATCTCTAATAATCTAGGTTTACGGTTAGAACCTAATTTAGCTTCCTCTCTTCTTCTTTCAAGATCCATTTTTTTGGAAAGTTCAAATTCATTCTCACTTCTGGCTACCATCTGATTAACTGCTTCATCATCGGGCACTTCATTTTCCTCCTGAAAAAAAAATCAATTTATATTGAATTAAAAATGCAATAATTATAATTTTACCTCTTCATCATCACCGTCTTGATGCAAAATACTCTGTAAAAATTGCTGTCGCTCTGAACCTGTTGATTTTTGATCAAACATACCAGCTTGGATAACTTTCTCATCCATGTTCAACTTATATCTAGCTGCTGCCAAAATTCTCTCTTCCACCGAATTAACTGTCATCAATCTCAAAACTCTTACTTCATTTTGTTGACCAATACGATGAGCACGATCTTGAGCTTGTAAATCCTACAAAAAAGGGAGATGTAATTGTTCTTATGACTATGGTTCTACTGAATTTTACCTGATGAGGATTCCAATCAGAGTCAAATATAACAACTGTATCTGCACTTTGTAAATTTAACCCTAATCCACCAGCTCTTGTGGAGAGTAAAAAGAGGAATAATCACTATTTTTAGCGTTGAACTTCTTAAGGAGATCTCCTCTGTCTTCTGCTTTAGTGGTACCATCTAAACGTAGATACCCAAACCCTCTCCAATTGAGATAGTCTTCCATTATACTCATCAATTGTGTCATTTGACAGAAAAGCAGTACCCTATGACCAGTCGCTTTTAATTTCGGCAATATGCGATCCAGTAGTTCAAATTTACCAGATGAACGATATATGTCTGGGCTGTAATAAATGATCAATATATTTATAGTTTGAAGATTCATAAAATGAATAGAAAATTTGTTCTGTCGTCAATTGTGAATAACTTAATTTTTACAAGAAAAGTGGATATTATATTGTTGCTACTGATAATAAATTTTTGAGTTAAGGATGCTTCTGTATAATTTTCCAAAATTTTCAAGATATTTAACAGTTTAATAGTTATTTCAAACTGAGATACATCTAACTTTTTCACAAAACCTACACTAAGATAGGTATACAGGTTTGAAAATTCACATCGGAAAGATACATATACAATGCAATCAGACAGAAAATTTTGCAGGCAAGTTGAGCAGATGTATAATCGAAATTTTCACATGCTGTAATTGACAGAATCCAGCTGTCTTATTGCAATAATGTAGTCATTCTCTTATAGTTGGGAGGGGCTTAATTCAGACAGTATGGTAGGCAACAGTAAGTACTTGAATCAAGTATCATGGGCAGCCTGACACATTAAATAATTCGATGCGCGTACTGCAGGTTCTCAACCATATCGCCACTTCCAACGTTAAGAAAGAGATAACACTACATTATTACAATAAGACGACTGCATTCAGTCAGTTAGAGTCAGTGAAACTTTTGAATATTAATCTGCTTACTTGACTGCAAAATTCTCAGTCTGATGCATTGTATATCGTATCTTTCCGATGTGAATTATCAAACCTATAAACATTCCGTACGTCGGAGCGATCAAATTATTGGTATGGTTCTTACCCTGAAATCATTCCACCAGCTATTCCAACATGGTCACAATATTTCTCTTCAATATGGGGAAACATGAATGGATGATTGCAAAGTTTTCTCAATTGAACAATAGTGTTCATTAATGCCTTTGCTCCGCCTCTACCCTTGTTGCCTCTTTCTGAACCATCGGTCAGGAGAACACCTTTACTCTGCATGTGTTGGTACAGCACTTTTTGCAGTCCGGACATGTCACACTTGATTATATATTCTACTTTATCGGGCAATTGAGATTCGACTTCTTTCTTTAATCTTCTGAGTAAGAACGGACGTAAAACTTTGTGCAAACGACGAATGATCAAAATTGTTTCTTCCTCGTTCAGTTTCCACCTTTGAAAAGCATTTTTAAATTAATTTCAACTTTTGATTATGAGGAATAAATTTCACATGTTTTAAATGACTTACCTTTTCACCAGTAGTCGCAAAAGGAGCATTAAACCATTGTTCGAAGGTTGAACAACTCTTGAATATCGATGGTAATAAGAAATTCAACAAAGCCCACAACTCAGGCAATTTATTTTGTAATGGTGTTCCAGTAAGCAGCAATCGGTGTGGGGCCAAGTAATGGGTGTTCAAAACTTGCGTGAGCTTACAATGATGATTTTTCATTCTATGACCCTCATCAATAATCATGTATTTCCAAGGAAGCTGAAAGATGAGTTATTTTTCAAAATAACAGAAAGATACTGAGGGTGATACAGATATCTCTAGTTACATAATTTTATGATCTATAAATTCTTTTATATAGATTTTTTGTCTATTTTGAATCGTCTTAATTACATTGAGTTTATTTTGAAATTGTTATATTGCTTACATAAGTGATTTTCATGAAAGGAAAAAGTTACCTTAGCTAGAACACCTTTATCTTTGATGACATACTCATATGTTGTCAGTAAAACATTGAATTTTGTTGAACGCATTTGACTTTGGATAGCTCTTCTACCTGCAGGAGATCCTTTATATGATACAACGACTACTGAGGGAGCCCACTTCTCAAATTCTAAGACCCAATTGGAAAGTGTTCTGAAAATGATAAATTCTGGTTATAATACAGGATAGGAAATTATTAAAATTATTATTCTTACACAGAAAACAATACTTACGATAAGGGAACTATAGTGAGAAAAGGCCCATTAACCTTTTTCTTTTCCATCAGATAAGTGATTAGTGCAATAGTTTGAATTGTTTTACCAAGACCCATCTCATCGGCTAGAATACCATTGAGATTGTTGTTATATAAAGAAACAAGCCATTCCAAACCCTTTATTTGGTATTCTTTCAGTTTACCATTAACTAATATGGAAGCTTGTTCGGTTACTATTTCATGAACAGTATGAGCAATGCTGAAAAATTAATTTCGAATCAGAAGAAAGCAGTGCAAATTCTGTTATTTTTAAATAATTAACCTATGTTGTTCCAAATAATACATATTTATGACAAATAATTAAAACAAAATGATAATTGTTTGAGTATCTGAAAAATAACAAATTTTTGAAATTTCCATTAAATAAAATGGTGTCACTTAAATTTGAAAGCAAAGATTATATATAGTTCGTCCACGAAAGTTTGAGCGCATAGTAGGCGTTTGGTTATTTATCTGAAGTTGGCAGTATTTGCTGTCATAACATAAAATAAAGTCAACGTTGCCGAATGTACCCGGCCTCGTCCGACGAGCTTGCGAGTTATCAGAGAACTCTATGCAATATTGACAACATTGCATATAAATCTGACAAGAAAATAAACAACATAACCTAAAATTTTAATATACACAGTGGAATATGCCAAATTTCCATAGCCAACCGACGGCTCAAACTTTTGTGAACGAACTATATAAAAACTTATTTTCATGTTTTGATGAGAAATAAAAGAACAAACCTGTAATAAGTTTGCTCTTCATTGGCATTCTTATGATATTCATCATCTTCAACTTTAGCTTTCTTAATAACTTCCTTAGCTTTTTCTTCGTCTGCAGCGTCCTCATCTCTTTTACCTGTAAAAAGTTGTACTTTCAATAAATCTGATTATTGAGCAAGTAGACCAAGTAGATATGAAAATATTTTCTGCTAATGATCACCTCGTCCTTCTCTATCATCATCATCGTCGGAATCATCATCAGATTCAACAACTTCCCAGCCTGGATGCTGCTGAAGCCATTCACTGAGTTGACCTAAAGTTGGCGCATCTTCCCCTGACAATCTCTTTCCAGTAATTGTTTCAACAACAGTTACTGGTTTTTGGGAGTCTTGAGATCCATCATCATCCATGTCTACACCTTCTTGTTTCAAAGATTTCTTCTTTTTCTGGAATTAAAATTGTAAATAATAGGATGAATTGATGTATCTGCAGAAAATGACTTTGATTGAAGTGTGTTAATATAATAGAAAAAAATTTGCACCTTATTAAGTACCTTCTTTCTCTTCTCTTCTTCTTGTTGTTTTCGTTTTTGTTCTAATTTATGTTGCTTCACCATTTCTGTCAAATTACTGATATATTCATCTGTTTGTGAAAGCAGGAACGCCAAACGTTTATCTTTCTTTTGATCAATGAGTTTCCTATAACCTTCTTCATCCTCTGCCATAAGTCTGTAATTGAATGATTTGTTTTATATCTGGATAATGTATTGTCATGAAGATAAATTTCAATTATGAGATACTTTTAACTTTTTTAATATGATTAATTTCAAGCGGATAACCAATAATAACTGCGGTCATCATTGGTTCAGCCCTTGGTTATTCCCTTTTTGTCCTAGAACGAATAACCGGCCCTCAGCTCTCGTGGCTTGAATGCGGTTTCTGGTTTTCAATTGTCAATATAGGTTATATTAAATTTTTTTTATGTTTTTTGCAATAAAAACAAACTTCGATTTACAAATGTGAATTATTATGCTTCAACTCCATGCAACCCAAAATATTAATGTGGGAAACGTGGATTCAATGTAACGATGAACATATGTTTTTCAGAATGTTCTGCTTGACAAAAAAAGTTTTTTTGTTCTGACAGAAATGATTCGAAGAGAAAATAAAATATTATCGAAAATATACAGGAGGACACTATCCAATAGATTGAAATTCGCATATATTGATATCGCTGTGGTATTTGGCTACATCTCACACTTCACAGTAAAGTTTGCTATTAATAAAACTTTTTTTGGGAACTTAAACATAAATTCATAATTTTTTATAACAGTCGAGAGCTATTGATTGTAATACAAAGCTTTTACCATTATCCAAGTAAAAAAAGTATGTTTTGTTACACTCAAACAATATCAGCAATCTTCAAGAACTTTGGACAATTCTATTTTAAATAATATTAACAAGTCAAAAGCTTTTGGATGCGTTAATTTCCGAACCTAACTTAGAGACTTCAATAGATAAGTTTAATTCCTAAATGAATGAATATAAATCATAAAGTGGCTAAGCTCACAAATACTTATCTTCTTCAAGTATGCTTTGTCAGTCAACAACTTTTGAAGTTTGCCGCGTACTACCCTACTTTTTTAATAACCAGAAGTTTAACCCAGCTCTTGAGTCTGGTCATTTGCGGTTCGAATCAATGACGTCGAAAGGCTAATTCATGACGTCATTACTTTGAAACAAAAATAACCAAAACCGTTTGAATGGAATTGGTTAACCAAAATGATAACCGGTTATCTGTTTGAAATTGATTTATGTTAATTTTCGCTAAATACTTCAAGTACATCCAAGTAAATAATTTTCACTCACCTCCTCATACGTTCTTTTTCTATACGTTCTTGTTCTTTCTTTTGTTCTCTCTCAGCATTAGCATGATAGTTCATGACTGCCTTGTTTAACCTCGTAAGTTTAGCCTGATTGTTTCTGTGGAACTCTTTGAAATCTTTACCATGCTGCAATACTGATGTTAGGAACTCCTGGTGTTTCTGTCTACGTTTACGCTCGGCTTCCAATTTCTGTTGCTTTTCTAATTTCTCGGTGGCTCTGGCCTCACGCAAACCTTGACGTTTGGTACGTTTGTAGGCTTTAACGTTGACAGCCGTTTCTAGAGTGGTGTCGCGACGAGTACAAGCGATGATTTCGCTTCTGAGCTGACGTTGAAAGTTAAGACACCTAAGGGCTCGCAATTCGATTTGCGCTTGGATTCTAAGTTCTTCAGACATGTTTGTGGGAAGGTTGCTGAGCTGTTCGATGCGAGCTGCAATTCTTGCTGCGACCCTATCACAAAGATGTTTTTGTGTCATTTAATACTTGAACAGAACCATAGGCAACTTTTCAGTGAATGGGGCATATTGGAATTAACAGAAGCCCCAAATGTCCTTGAACAGGGGTATGCCTGATAGTTTGGAATGGCACGCATAACTTTCTAAATTTTGGTATACATATAATATGCTAATTACTTAAAATATAGTAATATATGTCATTGAATCAAACGAAATATTGAATTATTGGGCTAGTTTGCCTGAAAAAAGTTGCATTTGCAATGTTTTTGGCATTCGAAACGTTCTATATGTCTGAGTAAGTTTTTTCCCATATGAAAACGATTTTGAATCAATATCGAAGCCAGCTAACAACAGAGACTTATGTAGAATGTGCTATTTTGAACGTAATTGGAATTAACCAGCAATAGGGAACTTTTCTGGGAAAACACATGGACATGGATATACCATCGAAAATGTTTCTAACAAGATGTTGCTTCACATGAAAATATGTACATGAATTATATTATTTATATTCATTCCTTCCCTCATAATTATACCTATTTCGTATAAAAGTAAAGACTGTCCTATTTTTTCTTTACAAAATATTTAGAAATATTGTTGCACAAAGTGAAGTAGGCAAGTCGCCTAATTCACAGAGATTAAGTGGAAGTGTCAATTTTAAAATATCTCACCTATTTTCTCTTTCCTGAAGAATTACAAGAGGGTCCAGACCGGCTGGTTTGGGAATAGAAGTGATGCGATTCTGTTTGGCAGGCATCTGTTGATGAGGAGGTTGCGTTGGTAAATTAGGACGCATACCAGGCCCTTGGGGGGCCTGTGGACCGGAAACATTTCCAGGCTGTGGAGGTTTGCCCCCCATGTTAGGCTGGAAATAAAGGTAACGTTAAACTCAGATATTAGTACATACTAGTGTAAGTTACAACATGATCTTCTACAAGAAAATATATTATATCTCTATAAGGCATCCTACATTATGCAGCATAACTCTACACTATTTTTAAAAGTTTTACTACTAATATTTCAACTCGTGCAAAATTTCGTGACGATCCTGCCAAATTAAAAAAAATGTGTTAGCGATGTGGACTGACAAATTCCTAATCACTTTAACTCTCCAACATAACAAAATCGGTTTACGAGTTTCTCCCACTTCTAATTCTTCTTATTCATATTTCAATATATACGAAATTACAAACCCGATCTATATCGGACTTTATATTCGAAACCAAGACAAGTTGAAGCCTTTGCGCCATTGTTTATATTGGTGAAACGATAAGTCAAATTTGAATATCCTGAGAGTTAATAAACAGAGTTTTTACGAGTAACATCGCCATGAATTCGAAAATAATGAAAGCAGAGAACAATAATAATCAATTGAAATCAACCAATATTAAACGAATACTTCGGAACTAATCTCGACCTCGCTCAAAGCAAAATGCAAGGAAGTGGTATCAAACAGAGCACCTATAGATGGCCATTTCGTCCTTATTTGGACTCATCAGCACAGGAAAGCTCTGAATGATACAAGTATTCTTGGAACTTATACTGAAATGGCACCTTCTTTCAGGTATAAAACTCTAAAGCCTCAATTACACTCAGCCCCTTGTACTGCCGCTCGCGTTGGCGGCAATAATTTCCGAAATACTTCTGCGACAATATCGAAGGCAGTAAGCATTCACACTCAGCTGCAACATTTCTCTCGCGACCAAGAGTCGGTAATGATTGAATTCAATGACTTACTGCCGTTCTCGCTGCTGGTCCTTTCACTTCCGTACGAAAAATCGCCAATGTAGCAAGGCAGCACGAGGAGAAACAGTAGGCAGCAGGGAAGTGTAGATATTACATTCTCGTACTGCCCACTTCCCCACTCCCTGCCGTGGAAGTGAGCTGAGTGTAATCGGGGTGTAATTATTCAGAGCAGGTTTGAGATTTGAAGAGGACAGTGAATTGAAAGAAACCAATAGCTCTCTGGATATTCAAATTTGTTTTATCGTTTTCCCAATATGAACAAATGCGCAAAAGCTTCTGACTTCACATCAGGACTTTCTTCAATTTTTGTAGATCATATAATAACGCAAAATTGTTGGAAGGCTTAGCCCTCAGCACATCAATTGATCAATATCTTCATACTATTCCCTTACAATAACACCATCAACAATAACAGATGATTTTCAAAAATCAAATGTGCAGTGATGAAATCAAGAGTAATTGGTTTCGTGCACTTTTCCTATGTAAATGCAGCAAAACTACAAGACATTTGGTGTTCCTCAAGTGTTTCAGTTGATTTATTTCATCTTCAGACTGAAAAATCGTGAAAATGTACCTAGTGGTTTTGCTGAATTTACATAGGAAAAGTTAGGTTGTTGTACCTCCGATGTGCCTCCTCTGTCAAACGTGCACGAAACCAATTAAAATGCAGCAAGAATAGTTCAAATGTGCCATGCAAAACATACTCTAGTGATCAAGTGGTTACTGCTCTAGTATCCTAGGTTTACCAAATTCTCTGCAACAACTAAAAATCCCTACATAAATTCCCTAGACAATACCCTACTGTCACACTGCAACAAGCCTAAACAAAAAACTGTGCGCATGCATTGGGCAAACGCTTTACCTGTGCCATTACAGGTCCTGGAGGACCCTGAGGTCCGGGAGATGGATTTGACTGGTTTCCCATAGACGCTGGAGGTCTGTTAATCGGCGGAGGACCTGCCGATTCGGGGGTCTCATTTGTTTCTGGCTGTCCGGCCTAAAATTGTTTTATGTGGAGGAGTTGGGGAAATTTTTTCAATGAATTAACAAATTTAGTAACAAAACTAAAGTATTATCCTGTTTGAAAATACATTAGAACTTCCCTATAACGAAATCGCTACATCTGCAAAAAAATTTCGTTCAACAGAAATTTCGTAACGTGGAAGTTTTTTTTATAGTGTCAAGTATCGAAACAAGCAATTGCATTTTTTATTGTGAATTCATATACATACTCAAAGAGTTGTGTGTAAGTGCATTTTTAATAGCTTATAGGCATTTTATGTATAGTCCGTTCACGAAAGTTTGAGCGCATAGTAGGCGTTCGTTTATTTATCTGAAGTTGGCAGTATTTGCTGTAATAACGTTAAATAAAGTCAACGTTGCCGAATGTACCCGGCCTCGTCCGACTAGATAGCGAGTTATTAGAGAACTCTATGCAATATTGACAACATTGCGTATCAATCTGACAAGAAAATAATTAACATAACCTAAAATTTTAATATACACAGTGGAATATGCCAAATTTCCATGGCCAACCGACGGCTCAACCTTTCGTGAACGGAATATAGGTACGTATACAATACATAACTATTCACGATAATTTGGGCGAATAATTCGTAATTTTTGTCTGAGTGGTACAATTAAAAACATTTTATCTTCATAAAAAAATTTCGCTTTTTCTCAAAGATTCAAATATATTTTCCGGAACCATTCAATGGACCGGAAACCGAGACTACACGTTTTAAAGGCTTGAAGTACCTCTTCACGATTTGGTTGTTCGGCCGGTTGCCCCTCCAAATCAACGCTGTCGGTATCATCACTGATATCGTAGTGATTTCGAACAATGTATTTGACACTGTTTAACATGTCATTTTCAGTTGGAAGTTAATTTTTTACAATATTTACATGGACATCAACGAAATCATTTAAAGTAACCGTCATTATTAACATTTCCAGCTGAATCCAATGTTTCGGTAGGATCTATCCGCCCTCCGTAATGGTTTAGTTTATGGTTGGAATTTATTACCTACGTCCGACATAATTATGGAAAATACCCACTCTTATACCTTTTCACCAATACCCAGTCAAAGAGTGTTCATGTTATATTTCGTTATAGAGATAATTAACTTCGTTTTAGAGGGTGTTTTCAACATGGAATTTGGATTCAAGGTGCAATGTCTTGAACGAAATTCGTTATACAGACGTTCGCTATAGGGAAGTTCCACTGTAATTATTTTTTGACGGTCTCTGTAGAATATACGTTAGTATACTAAACTCGATTTCGAATGCAAAATTAGATTGAGTGTGATCCTAGTCATCACAGACTTCCATCATTTTAGGAAAGATGAATTTAATAAGATCGGTAGTATGACAAAAACCGTGAAAAGAATGGATACACGCTAAGCGGGACCGTTCTACAGCTAGAAGTGTAGAAAGTGGAAAAAACTATACTAACTTATGTCAATGTAGGAATGCTGGTTTTTACATATTTATGCCATATATGATATGGTTACAAACAAACATATTATTCTGCACTTCCTTTGGTCATAACTTTTGAGACACTCAAAAAGTCGTAAAAATGAACTAACGTCATTTTGAAAAACCTGAATTTGACGGGATATTATTGAGTATGAAACTCGAAAATATTTTCCGATGAGCCAGACAAATCTGACAGGTCAAACGTGTTACCAATATGGTTGAAAGTTCCACTGTGTGAGGAAGCGCAAAGGAATTATGCAAGAGTGGTTTTCGGAAACTTACCCGATCATCAACCCGGGTTAAATATTGACAGATAAGCTGTCAATTGCTGTCCATATTCAACCCGGGTTAGAGATCGAGTAAGTTTCCAAAATTCTATTTATAGTCCGTTCACGAAAGTTTGTGCGCATAGTAGGCGTTTGTTTATTTATCTGAAGTTGGCAGTATTTGCTGTCAAAAATGCTGTAGAATAAAGTCAACGTTGCCGAATGTACCCGGGCTCGTCCGACGAGCTTGCGAGTTATCAGAGAACTCTATGCAATATCGACAACATTGCGTATCAATCTGACAAAAAAATAAACAACATAATCTAAGTGCGAGTCCACAACGGCGCACCGACCCTAGCCCATCCGCACCGCGAAGTCGATATTTGAAGTTTGTTACGAAGTAAATACGTCATTTGATTACATCGCGGTGCGATGGGCTAGGGTCGGTGCGCCGTTGTGAACTAGCACTAAAATTTTAATATACACAGTGGAATATGCCAAATTTCCATTGCCAACCGACGGGTCAAACTTTCGTGAACGAACTATAGGTAAATCAAAATCAATGAAATGAGTTTTTACATTTATATCAATCAGTGAATTTTCCGTCAAGTTATGTGGGTGACGACACTAAAATGATAGTTGTTCTTTTACGATTGAATATAGTGAATCTTGGGAGATGAACAGGTTATAAGACCAAAATTGGAAAATAACAAACTGAAATTAACCTATTAAACTTTGAACGGGTCATAGTTGCTAATCAAAATACAATATTAGCAATATTCCTGTAGTTAAATTTACTGAAAAATATGCTTACACTGGGTGGTTGTCCTGGACCTGGTGGTTGAAACGGACTTGAAGGTGGGGTAGGACATTGAGGTGTTCCATCTGGTCTTTTTCCTTGGACAGCAAGTGCCATTTGTGGAGTTATGGACTGATTTCTCGCGAATAAGCGATAAGCCATAATTTGAGCCCTGAAATTTCATTTTGAAACATATTGAAACATATTTGATTTTGTTCCATTCTTTGTGAACAAAATATAGTAGAGACTGGATAATCCGGATCAATTAATGCTAGGGCTAACCCGGATTGATAAGTTATCCGGAATATCGCGTCTTACAATTTAATAGAGATGCAATTTAAAAAACAGTTGAAATAAATATAGGCTTCATTCTGGAAATCATAAAACAAATTTATTATTTGAAATATTCAGATATTTACGTTGTTTGTTGACTGTAAGGGAAAAGAATGCTCAACTATAGCTTTTTCCTGTATATCTTTCAGGAGCAGAATATCAGTGATTGCCATGCATTATGAAGTAAACAAACTGCATCGAATTGATTTATGCTCTGAATGCATTTTCCAACATCATCCCTGTCTTCGAGTATCGATAGAAAATGTACTGAAAGAACTTTTCGGTAATTCAGTTTTGTTAATTTTATAGCTTTCTGATCCATAGGGTGTATCAAAGCTGTACAGTTTTGGAGGTAGAAACATTGTGAAAATTTTTCCATTTTCACCAATCAATTATTCTTGTTATATCTCACTTTTTTATTTTATGGGCAAAGTAAAGTTGCGTTTTTGCGCAATTATATACGAAAAAACACCCAACCGTCAAAATAATAAGAATACAAATGAATTTCCGTTCAGAAATCAAGGTAAGACAAGTTATAGAACCGGGGCCCACTTATTCAACGATTGCAAATTCGAATTATTGAGTCTTGCAATCCGGAATATAAAGACATAATACAATCTTGACGTCAATTTGTACTAGCAAAATAACCATATTATCGTTCTCTGGATTATCAAGTCTCTAATATATTCAATTTTGATGAAACTATAAGTTCTTCAAATCTAATTCAGTATACTTTACCTTAACTGACTCATCTGCAATTGAGAGAAAAGTGAACTATTTCCGTTACTACGAGCTCTAATAGCTAAAAGTTGAGAATATCTTGGATCCTCTTGCAATCCCTTTCTTCCATTGAATCAATTGCTCTCTGTAAGGCATTGAGATTCTCTTGCCCTTGAGGTGGTGGACCTCCATGATTATTAGATGGAGAAGGTGTTGGCTGAACATTTGAGGATGGTGGAATGTTCTAAAAAATGAATGAAATTTCATGCGTTTAACAGTAACGCGGGCATAATATAAACAATGAAAGCGGAGAATAATATTTATCGATTTAAAATCAACCAATATTAAACCCACACTTCGGAACTAATCCCGCCAACGAACAAACGACTGAAGGTTAAGTCCACAAAGTTGGTCTACCACCAGTTTGTATGAAAACGGATAAACATCTCGCACATCGTTCAGAGTTCATGCATCGGAGGTAGGTGTTCGTAAGGATCCCAAGAGATGGCGTTTTGGTTCTGTTATACTCAGAGCTAGGCGACATTTCTTCAAGTAAGGGAGCCTAGAATGCCTTTCAAACGGAGCTCCTCCATAGTCCATACTGATGAGCCCCAAATAGGGCGAAATAGCTATCTATGGATGCTCTGTTTGATATTACCATACCACTATGCATGTTCTTTGTTCGTTGGCGGGATTAGTTCCGAAGTGTGGGTTTAATATTGGTTGATTTTAAATCGATTAATATTATTCTCCGCTTTCATTGTTCTAAAAAATATTAATTATTTTGTTCAAATTATGTTTAAGACTTTCAAAGGCTACTATCTGATAAGAGTTAAGTTTCGTTATTCAAAAGAGTTTGAATTAAAAATTAAGAGTGAGTAGACATGTATTTTACTACAAAAATACCAGAGAAGCATCAGCTTGAAGTGACAAACTCCCTCTGGTTTTCTATTAGTGAATTTTTCTTCTAACAATTTATATTTCATAAACTTTTCCGTTCAACCCTCAAGCAAAAGCCTGAAATTATGGCTTCTTCACAATGTCATACATATATACGGTATGAAAATCGGATAAGCAACATCTAACCAATCAACGAGTCCAAATGAATGTAACCTAGATTAATAGGCTAATTCATCCCAATCTCTCTGTGAGTAATAACTCATTTAGTTTGATAGATGAACTCATTAATCCAAACATCTTTTGGATCTTGCTGTTTCAAAGTTCTGAAGGAACTCAATGGAATGATCCATCCCTGGGAGTTTTTCCTTCTCGGCTTTCCTCTTTCTCCAGAAACTCTTTCTTATAGGTACATTTACCTATACCCCAGAAGGGTTCTGGGCCAATGAGTGATATTTGTGCGCTTTCCTTGGCAAGTGTATTGGCCTCTTCGTTTCCTTCGATTCCAGAGTGGCCCGGAACTCAGATTAAAAAGACCTTATTTTTCTTGCCTACCTCATTGAGTTTTTTCTGGCACTCCCAGATCATCTTTGAGTCGATGACGTAGGAGCTCAATGTATGGCTAAATCACACTTCTGATAGTTTCTTTCTAGATTTATATCTAAACATCTTTCAATAGCAAAGATTTCCGCTTGAAAGACGCTCATAGAGGAACCTAACGACAGTGTACACTTCGTACTTGGCCCGTATATTCCAGCGCAGTTCCTGTAGAGGTTTTGGAACCATCTGTATACCATTTTACAGTATTTTCTTTGAGAATAAAGACTAAAGAACAGTAACATAAACTCAAAGAATAATTTAACATCAACACTTAATATAAAGCAAATTCAATAATCAAAGATATGAAACAATACATATTTTTGAATAGGGAGTAATATCTTTTAAATTCATATGCACTTAGTAGGTACCTGAGACTGTTGAGGATGTGGAGCATGAGGATGGCCCGGATAAGGCTGCCCAGACATATTCTGAGAGTGCATCGGAGGATTTTGAGAGCCTCCAGGATGTCCCGGCAGAGGAGCCTGAGAACTACCATGAATCGGATGGGGCCCCATTCCATGATTGGGGTTGGGGGGAATTTGCCCTTGCATATGATGACCATGAGGACCCTGCCCTTGATGATTATGGGGTACTGGGGGGTGACTCTGAGGCATATGGGATTGTTGCCCAGAATTTGGCTGAGGATGCACTGCTAATGATTGGGGGGGATTATTATGTCCCGGATGGGCTGTATGAGGTTGTGGCATATGGTTCGATGTAGGATTGGGAGCGGAATGAGGAGGACCATTTATATGGCCCCCCATAGGAGATGGACTCTGAAAAGGACTATGGGGCGAATGGGGTGGAGCAGGACTCTGTGTAGGTGGACCCATGGGACTGGGTGCCTGAGGTGGCGCCATGGGACTGCTCTGAGGAGATGGACTCGCCATTTTCTGAAAAAAAAAAAAATTTAGTTTATTGGAAAATTCAGGTTTTTTTCGCTTGAGTATTATAAACTCAGAGTAAAAAGTAAACCTAGAGATGCCTTCAACCATTTGTTGGCGCAGAAAAGTATAATCTATCTAGGAACGCAAACAACATTTGGGGTTGTGAACTTGTGCCTTATCTTTATTCCGTATTGGGATAATTGGTCTACGCCCCTACTATGGTGCTAACATCTAAAGTCTGCTATAGACAATTGTGTCAGTTTGGCAGCATTGTTTATACATATTTACATTTTTGTTTCGATTTGGCGTTCATAAACTGAATTATTTTACTGATTTGATAATTGCATTGGAAAAAAACGAAAATGTTGTATTTATATTCAGAATTGTAGAAATGAAAATCTAACCTATGGTTTACTTCACCCCAGGTCGGCAGTGAAGTGCTTTCCATCTCACTCTAGATTCGTTTATGTTTACTTCTTACTCTGAGATTATAAATCAAAAATCATTGAATTCTGCGACATAAAATTTTGTTCCTACAAGCAAATATCTGATAAAGCTGATCTAGTACTACTTTCTTGGCTATTATGGTACTGATGAACTCTTATATGTTATTCATATTTTGTTTTACAACAAATAAACATAACAAAGGGTTATTATATGTGTATTATGTGAATATAAATTCGGATGATACCTAATTGTGAGAAAACAGTAAAGAGTAAAAAATCTAACCTTCTATAGATAACTATAAGAAATAAATAACTAAAATGTCATAATCTTTTTTCATTATCGTACATAGTACCAAAAACACAACCATGAAATATATTTACTATTAATTTCAATTAACTGCTAGGTTTCAGGAATGAAAATATTCCAAACAATTCACCTTGTCGAAATTCCATAATAAAATATTTGCAAAAAGTTTTTTATATAGATTCACAAACCTCTTGGTAATATTCGATGGCTTGTTTTGTATTAATGAAGAGGTATAACTAACCTGTTACACCCTAAGAGGTGAGGTTTTCAATTGTTGTCGTTACTGGTAACACAAAAATAATTCATAATGAGGATTTCAGCAATAATGGCCCTCGAAAACATGTAATCTTTGAGTTCTGTTGCAGGTAATAGTATATGATGCAACGAACGTATAATGATAGCTATTATTCACGAGGTGAAGTTTAGGCCACAAGCCGTAGGAGAGTGGCCCAAATCACCGAGTGAATAACAGCCATTATACGCGAGTAGCATACTATACTTTATCCACGACTACTGAATATATTTCTTGAAGATTTTAACATTTGGCGACCGCGACAAGACCCTTCTATGACAAGTATGGAAAAAGTGAAGTTGACACATGAGAAATTTTTTGAGAAGTCGTTGTATATTTTGTAATAAAAAACTTTAATTGATATAATGAAAGTAGATTTAGTCCTCGATTGACAAGGTATGCCCATATTTTTCAGTTGGAGTAATTTAGAATACTGAAGAAATACCAATTTAAAGAATATTATATCAAAGCTAAATCTATGAAGCATCTGACACAGTGAATTATAATCTCATTATTCCCTTGTGATTAATGGGTATTAATAAGGCCGAGCACAGAGACGTACAATGGACGGATTTTTCAATAGTCGTGGATAAATAATTTAATTATGAAATTTGCAAATGTAAATGAATACATCAAGGAATTTACCATTTTATTCATGAATTTCAAGTGATAAGATCTTCTAATGTTTTAATCATTGAACCCATGACATTTCTCCCATATTACACTAAAAGGGTGGAATTTGTTGTGAGAAATAGTATTACTGGCTTAATACTTTGATAGTTATATCTTTTAACAGCTATAAGGGCATTCTTGTATCATCATAGACCTCTTTTGGAACTTATTAATGTTATAGCGGCTATTGCAAGCTCTTTGGCCATATTATATATTTCCTATAATAACATTTATACTCACATTTATGTACAATAACTATTGTGGAGAATATCCAAATAATCCTTAGATTGCTCTCATTTCAACACATTTTACAAATATGCAATCCCCATAGATCTAATTACAAAATTTCAGAAAAAAGCTTCGCTGACTCCACCAGTCACTGTAAACGACGTAAACACTGAGCATAGAAAGTAGGTTATAATAAAATTTCTGTGGTTTCAGAAACAATACTCAACCGTTTTATTTGATAAATATCCTTATTTTAGGTCAGTCTGAGAAACATTCATTAAAGTTTAATTAAATATTTAGGTAAAAGGTTTGATTCGTTTCGGTTAGCAATGTTTCCAAATTATTTTTTTTTTGGTTAGTTAGTTGATGATAGTAGTGTCACCTATTGTTGACTTCACTAGTTAGCTGTAAAGATTAGAAGAATTCATTTATGAATTTTACTCTTAGTTCGGTACATTCCTCAAAGATGACAGAATATAATAGTGACGTCATCTTATTGATTTGGGGACAGCATCTGCAGTCGGCAAACGCCATTTTGACTTGTCTTACTACTTTTATGTATGGTGGTTAATTAGGCTATAGTCTGTGGTGTCTATTATTGAATCAAGAAGTTTATTCCAGTAGATATAATTGATTGCATTCCCATTTGAACGGACCAGAGTAAGTCTTTTTCTAGCCAAAGTTCCAGTTATTTTCGAGTAACCATTGAAAAGCATACCTAACGTAAAGTAATCCAAACTCCTGGTATTTCACTGTTATGTCCGTATTGTTCATCTGCTATTTTTTTTTTTCTGGTTTGTTGAAATGAAATCATTTCAAATCATATCAATACAGTATCCAGCTTACCAAATTTGCGTCGCATTTGATTATTCTACCTTTTTTAATCTTTGTTATAAAGCAATTGCTTTTGTTAGGATGTACAGTTAACCTTTTGATTACAAACGCTTTAAAATGCATGATATGTGATGAAATTATTCTTCATTTCCATCTAGAGTTTATAATATTGATGAAATTGCTATGATGACAAAGATTACATTATTCAGGGAAATTAAAATTTTCACTTACAGCTGACATTTGTAGCCTACTATTGAAATGAAATTTTTAGTTATCAGCTGTGTGTATTTATTATTATGAAGCAGTTACAACCAGCAGATGAAATTTAAATATTATATTTGGTTTTTACAGTAGATTTTATTTGTATGTTTCATTTTTATTGAAAGGTCTATTGTTTTTTCCTCTCAATATATAAATCATCACCGACAATGTTTTGATTGAGAAAAATCTAATCTTGTATTATCTTATTATTTGAAAAAGCATACTTTGACTTTGTTTGGTACAGTTCTAATTGTTTCGATGAAAAAGAAATGGGATTTGCAGTTTTTCATTTTATTTTTTTTATTATAGGGATAAGGTTCGTTCTCTGGGTTCTGAGTTATAAATGTGTGTGATTAGACAGTATGTCTACATTTTCCAGTATAGGATCCAAAGGGGGAAAGCCGAAGTTTCAATCTTTGGATATAAATAGAATCTATAAAAGCAGCAGAGTAAGATTTTTTTTATCATTCAACATATTATTTTAGTTTGAACTATCCTTTTGATTTTATAATAACTTTATATAACCATTTAGTGTAATATGTTGCAGTTCTTCTAATGTTAGTTGTATTTCCATAACAATTTGCCAACTGAAACTGTTACAGGGTGAAAGCTCAGAGAAGACACAGCAAAAAAGCACAATACAATACAAACATGGCATGCAAATATTGGGAAAAGTACCAAACGCCCGGAGGCCCCCTGCAAATTTACCTTCTTTGAAATCTGAACACAGTGGTAGTGAAGCTGCAGTACCTTTAGTACCACCAGGCGGTCCAGGATGGGGGAAACAGAGTCAATTCAAATTCCTTACCCAACGGTTTACCGGTTCCCAAACAAGATCAGATTCCAGCTCCATCTTTACACCAGGGTAGTAACAGAATTATTACAAAAAAACCTTCAGTACTGATTGCAATCATTGAAAAAATTGGGGATTCTCAAAAGTGAACCTATTCAAGTTGTGTTGTGTAACAAAATTTTCAACTATAGCCGTTCACAAAAGTTTGAGCCTTCGTTGGTCATGACAATTTGGTATATTCCACTGTGTATATTAATATTTTAGGTTATGTTGTTTATTTTCTTGTCAGATTGATACTCAATGTTGTCAATATTACATAGAGTTCACTGATGACTCGCAAGCTCGTCGGACGAGGCCTGGTGCATTCGACAACGTTGACTTTATTTTACGTTATGACAGCAATTACTGCCAACTTCAGATAAATAAACAAACACCTACTATGCGCTCAAACTTTCGTGAACGGACTATACGAGGATATATCGAAAAATTCTTAGCCTACTCTAGAACCAAACAGAATTTTAATGTCAAGTTATTATTCAACATATTCTCCTCTTAATTGGATACATTTATGACAGCGAACCTGCAACGTCTCCAGGCCTTTTAAAATGAAAAATTTCTCCTTGCTCTGCAAACCAGGCCTCCACAACTTTCGTTGGACGAAAATTACGACCTTTTAAACTTTTTTCAATTGAGGAAAGAGATAATAGTCGAACAGAGCCAAATCTGGTGAATAAGGGGGTGTTCCAGTAATTCTAACCCTAAACTAACCCCTAAACCACGAATTTTTGCATGGCAACATGAGATTTGCGTGCTGGGGCATTGTCCTACGATAACAAAACAACACCCTTGAATAGCTTTCCGCGTCTTTTCTCTTTGATTTTTCCCGTAGAGTGGTCAGTAATGTCGAATGGTAATCTCCAGTTATTGTTTTACCCTTATCAAAAAAATCCAATCGTGATTACTCCATGGCAATCCCAAAATCTAAAGCAAGAACTTTTTCAGCAGATTTTTGGACACGAAACTTCTTAGGTCTTGGAGAACCAGAGTATTGCTTTATTTTTGGATCATAGAAATGTACCCAAGTCTCATCCATAGTAACAATTCAGTTTAAGAAGTCTACATCGTTTTCAAATCTAGCACAGATCGAACGCAATGCTTCTACCCTTGCAGGCATTTGGTCAACATTCAAACATTTGGGGATCCATTTTGCAGAAATTTTTTCTCATGTCCAAATTGACGTGAACTATAGTGATGAACGCGTCCGTATTAAATATTCAGTGCTTCAGATTCCGGTCTGATAAAATCATGTCATGCATCGATATTTTCGGGGACTGACACAGGAACTGGCCTTCCCGATCGGTCATCATCATGTTCAATGGAAAACTTACCTCTTTTGAAGCTTGTAGTCCAATTTTTCACGCGGTCGCATACGTAGGACATTGATCACCAAGGGTATTAAGCATATCTTCGTAAATCTGCTTACTTATTACCCTTCTAAATACAGGTACTTGGTGATGGGTCAATACTCCAATTTTCACAATTTCGGTGGACATCTGTTTTTTAATATATTAAGTAACTGTGTTTACTTTTTTGATGTCAAACTTTACACTAACACTTCTGATAAGTTATTGTTCGTTGCTATGGTATCGTAATATTTTGTTTATGCAAGAAACTGGACTAGGCTAACTATAGTCCGTTCACGAAAGTTTGAGCGCATAGTAGGCGTTTGTTTATTTATCTGAAGTTGGCAGTATTTGCTGTCATAACGTAAAATAAAGTCAACGTTGCCGAATGTACCTGGCCTCTTCTGACGAGCTTGCTAGTTATCAGAGAACTCTATGCAATATGGACAACATTGCGTATCAATCTGACAAGAAAATAAAGATCATAACCTAAAATTTTAATATACACAGTGGAATATGCCAATTTTTCATGGCCAACCAACGACTCAACTTTTCGTGAATGGACTATAGCTATCAATACATCCTCGTAAGTGATATTTTTATCATAGTAGTGAACCATACGAGTTCATTATAAACTTCAGTAGGTATAGGTATACCATACCATAGGTATGATCATACTGATTACACCTAGGCTTCGATTGGAGAGGAGAATGAGAAAAAGAGTTTTGTTTATTCTTACAGCAGGTCCCCAACCATCCCAGATTGTCTCTCAGAAACAAGAAGTCCCACATGTACCGAGTGCACAAATAGACAAATCATGGAGTTCTGTCATGAGCAGAGGAGACGCACACTCTCACCATCCTCCTCCATATCAAGGACCCCAGTTTCAGCACGATTTTCCAAGCCTCTCGGCCACGGACGGAGGACAGAACAGAGGTGCAGGATCCGAAGCTCCATATTCTTCGGGTCTCAGCTTACGACCGCAAACAGAGGGCTCTTGGATAGGAGGTGGGTCTGGACCAGGAGGAGAGGAAAGCCAGCCTCGGCTCACCTGGGTTCCCCACCACAGCTTTCGGCCCAGGCAGGCCTTTTGCAACAGCAACAACAAACTCTGCCGCCTCAGTATAGAGGTGTTATGCCCTCTTTTGTAAGTATTGTTTGATTTTTTTATTGTCATTATCTTGATTGAATGTTAGTTCATTGTTATTTCCTCAGAGTAAAAAGTAAACCTAGAGATGCCTTCACGCATTTGTTGATTGCTAACTTGTGCCGCATCTTTTTTCCATATTGGGATAATTGGTCTGCTGCTCCCCTACTCTGATACTAACGGTTGTAGAAATGAAATCTAATCTATTGTTTACTTCACTCCAATGCGGCAGTGAAATACTCATCTCACTGTCTAGAGCTTGGTTGATTACAATGCAGTACTATTCATCATAGAGGCATCTCTATGTTAACCTCTTACCCTGAGGTTACACCACTTAATTACTCCAGTTGTTGAACAAATTAAGTATTCTGTGATAAGTCTGGTTCAATTAATTCTATTATTTCAATCAAATACTGGTAATTAAGACTGTATATTCAATTTTTATTAGTAATGGCATGATTTTAATCAATAGTGAGTATTCAAATAATTTGGTTGGCAAATCAGGTATTTTATATTGAATGTAGAATTTAATTATTTCAATCAAATTCTAGTAATTAAGAATTTACAATCAATTTTTATAGATGACATGACTTTACCATTTCAAATTATTTGATTCAAGGTCAAGTGTTTGGAGGGTTGATTAATGAATTCCAGATAAATTTATACACTGACAAATCTCTACTGAGAAATGTCACTTTTGATGTGAAAAGAAGTGACAATTCCAGAATCTTCAAAAATGATAGTCCGGTCTATTTAGACATTCGAAGTTACATAAAGTCCCAACAAGCTGAATTTCTGTGAAGTAATTATAAACAATGTCTAAAAGTTCCTCATCATTCCCCTGTGATGAAAAAATTTTATTCGAGGTCAAATGTCAAAAAAATGAGTTTTTCGCGATTTTCAGCAAAACGGTAAGTTTTATCATAAAAGTACCTCAGACAAAAATTGTAGATCATAAAATTATCTATAAAAATGTATCAACACTTTTTTCTTACGAGCCACCGTTTCTGAGATATAACGATTCAAAAGTTATAAAAGTCGTTATCGTCATAATATGCACACGTTTTCACGCCACCTATGAGGTAGTGTACTTAGCGAGTAGTTATAACTTTTTGAATCGTTATATCTCAGAAACGGTGGCTCGTAAGAAAAAAGTATTGATACATTTTTTATAGATAATTTTATGATCTACAATTTTTGTCTGAGGTACTTTTATGATAAAACTTACCGTTTTGCTGAAAATCGCGAAAAACTCATTTTTTTGACATTTGACCTCGAATAAAATTTTTTCCTCACAGGGGAATGATGAGGAACTTTTAGACATTGTTTATAATTATGTTTTGAACAACTTCACAGAAATTCAGCTTGTTGGGACTTTATGTAACTTCACTCTCATTTTTTGGTCTAAATAGACCGGACTATTAATTATCTGACAATTTTAGAAACTGATTTGTGGGACGTTTGCCCATATAAAACAAACGTTTGTGTTTTTCGAGTAGTGTCACTTCAAAGATGGGGTGTGATAAATGAGTATTTTGAGATGCATAAGATAATTAATTCTTAATAGGAGGTTATTATTTTTACTTTAAACAATAAAGGAGTGCTTGAGATATATATCACATTTTTTACTCATTGAAGGGTCTCTTGAATGCACATCTCTACAGGTAAGTTGGCAAAATAGAATGACAGAAGTAGCTTCACCAATATGGCCGCTATCAAAGGTCAATGTTCGAAGATTTTGTTAAAATATGCCCCATTTATGTATAGCTTGAATATGATTTTACGCCGACATCTAATTGACATAATCAAGAGATTCAGTGCATTCATGATTCGATAGAAAAAGTGATATAAACTATACTCCGTTCACATATTATCGAATACAAAGTAGTCCATGGAAATTTGGCATAATATTCCACTGTGTATATTAAATTTTTGGTTATGTTGTTCATTTTCTTGTCAGATTGATAGGCAATGTTCTCTATATCACGAAAATTTGCATAAATCACGGAGTTCTTTATCTAAACTCGAAAGCTTGTCGGACGAGGCCGGATAAATTCGGCAACGTTGTCTTTATTTTACGTTATGACAGTAAATACTGCCAACTTCAGATAACTAAACAAATGCCTACTTTGTGCTCAATAATATTTGAACGGAGTATATTTAATGACAATTATTTAATAATTGAATTACATAATTATCGAGCATTACCGTGTACCTGCAGTAAAAGGATAGAATCAATCATATTACAGTGGAACTTCCCTATAACGAACGTCTGTATAACGAATTTCGTACAAGACATTGCACCTTTCATCCAAATCCATGTTAAAAACACCCGAAGTGAATTCTCTCTATAACGAAATATTCAAAAAACATCACTCTTTGAATGGGTTTGGAAACAGTTTTAAATACACCCCAGGCTGTTTTGGTTTCAATCTAGCCATTACGCTAGTGTGAAAAGTTGTGCGAAAATGTCTAAAAGCAAGTGCTTAAGTTTGAATGATAAACTAAAATTTATCAGCGAAGTCGACCGCGACATGCCGACTATAGAAACAAATTTTCTGTATAACGAATTTCTTTATGACGAAATTTTTTTTGGTTTAGCGCTTTCGTTATAGGGAAGTTCCATTGTATTTGATTGAATGAGTTCTGAACCAATATTAAAAAGGTTCACATAGAAGATTTTTGTACATTCCTCTTTATTTATGAACCAATATTAAAAGGTTCACATAGAAGATTTTTGTTCATTCTGAGGTTCCACTATTTATTTCCAGATGTACAAAAACAATCCCCCTGCTGCAATGCACCCCCTAGCCTAATGGCGAATCATATTGCGTCGCGCCCCTCGAAAAATACCGGACGACCGGACAGGATAATCAGCATTTTAATACTAAGAAAAATTTCGATGAAGTCACGCCACCTTCCATTATCAAAGAAGAAGAACTTCACAGAATGGATGAAATTGAAAGGGACATGGGATGGGCTTATTCGGATGATATTGACTATAACAAGAAACTGAATTTCAGCGATGATGAAATTTTGACTGATAAAAGCTCCTCCAGGCCCAAACAGATACATGAAAACGTTCATGAAAAACCATCCGAGGTTCCTAAAAAGAAATTATCGACGCTTGGCAAACCTCCAATAAGGGACATTCGTCAGAGGAAGAGGAAATTAAACTGAAGAGAACTCAACATTTCAAAGAGGTCGAATTAGCGGTACAAAGGGCTAAACAGAGAAAGAAGGAAGAAGAAAAACGATTCAATGAAGCAACAAAACAAGGTGCTCAACAAAAATTGAAGGAACTGGAGGAAAAATAAGCAAACGTGATCGGGACGGTGAAGAAAGCGTTGGGACCATAAACCCATCTATCGTTCCTCCTAAACCAATCGCCCCTACAGAAATACCACTACCTGATTTTCAACGAGAAAAAGACACTCCATCCAATCACAATAAGGAAAGGAGGAACGTCATAAAGTATCAGTTGAAAGCCACGATGAAAAAACCGAAAAATCTGGAAATTCTTTCAAACATTTGACAGAAATTGAAGGAAAAACATTCAAGAGAAACTCGAAAATCAAGATTCGAGGGAACAGGGAGCCCCAACTTTCTCAAGACAATTCCAAAGTGATCTACCCCCTCGTTTCAAGCGACAACATACCCATCAAAATGTTCAACCCCAATATAATGAGCATTACGAAAATAGGTCTCAATTATCGCCAAACTACCCTAAAGCAGCGTTCCTAGGAAGCCTCCAGTTGAAAATGAACCCAGAAAACTTAATGTTGAAGAACCTATACCAATTTCCCAAGAACTTATTCATAAAACAGAATCTCCACTCAGTATTGATAATCATGACTTAGAAGTTCCAAAGCATAAAAAAGAAATCAGAAACCAACAAGAAGACACAATGCGACAAGATTGAACCTGATATTAAAGATTATGAAAAAAGAGATTATGCCTCTAGCAGAAATAGAAATGAAGTTCCTACATCAGAAATGAAACAGAAACTCAGTAAAACCAGGATAACCTCTACTCTGACAGATTCCAGAGGTTTGATACACAGGAGCCTAAGTTATCGAGGGACAAATACTCATCTGATGACAATCGTGAATATAGTTCTTGGACAGAGTCCAGATTCGATATTTCTTTCGAAGAGAAACGCAGGGAAACGCACAGAGAAGATCGTAGGCAGGTTCCTGGTCCAATCACCCGAGATAGAATAGAAGCGGATGATATTAACGAAAGTAGAAATCTGACTGCATTGAAACGTGGACAAATACCCGAGAAAAAACCAATGGAATCAAGAATAAAGAGGAGAAAAATAATGATATTCAGAAATCAAGAACGTCGAATCTACCGAATCCAAAGTACCAGATCAGATGAAAAATTAAAACACATCGTTAAAAAGAGGAGAAGGATAATAAACCAGTCGATGTTTCCAAAAAGAACAATAAGAATGATGAGTACAGAGACAGAGAAGACAAAAGAAATTCAAACAGGAACAAGATGTACCCCATGAACAAGGTTTGGAATAACGAGTATCATCATAGATCTACTGGAGAACGTGGCAACTGGCCGAAAGATCCAATTCTAACAACAAAAACTCCAGGTCGAATGTTGGACATAAACCGGAATCATTCAGTAATATTGCTACTGACTCTGAAGGATCTTCCGAAGAACATCACTGAAAGATAACCATTCCCACAAAA
>CM024244.1:12783492-12979284 GCA_013421045.1 Propylea japonica
GTGACGGGAAAAAAATTTGACTTTTTATATCTCTTGACGGTCACAAAATAGTTATTTTTGTATTAAGTGCGTAAAAGGTGTTTTTTTTCATGGCACATGAGAGTGTCAATTTTGGCCGAGACCGCAGGTCGAGGCCAAAAATTCACTCGATGTGCCATGAAAACACGAATTTTACACGCACGAAATACAACAACATTTTTTGTACAACTGTGAATGTGAATTTCAATCGTCTGAATACGTATAATATTCAAGATAATGCTTTCAGTACAATATTTAAATGAATCCAGTGATCTTTTTGTGTCGTAACTATAGAAACTTTGTTGAAACTGTTTGAATCATTGACAGTATTTGCTCGTAGTTGCTTCAATTTCGAATTATTTCAAAGAAGATGGACGTTGGACATGATATTGGTGGTGATACCCCCGCAGATATGGCTGAAGAAGCAATACAATGTATCTTATATGTTACCAGCCAAATCAAAGCTAATATATGAGAAGATATAAACCAATTTCGAGAATGGTGCAACAAGAACAACGTAAAAAAGGTTTCTGAAAATGTGCTCACATGCTATTTCGAGGAAAATCAAAAATTTTGAAACCTTCCACGTTATGGAGCTCAATGTTAAAAAAAAACATTGAATGTCAAGGAAAATATTGATATAAGGAATTTTTCAAAATTGGTCCCGCTTATTGAGAACAAAAGCGTCAGATACCGAGAAAAGAAATCTAAAGTGTTATGGAGGATAATATCAATAAATTTCTCAGAGATGCTGATGACGAACTATTTACTTTTAAAGGTACAGATACAATCATTATTTTGTGAAATTAGTTGTAATTAAAATATTCATTATTTTTAAGTTGTTCTAATTTTAGTTATCAGCAGTGAAAAAAAGACTTTTTTTAACGGTGAAAAAAAGACTTTTTTTAACGGTGAAAAAAGTAATATTTTACGCATCCATAGTGATGAAGAAAAGTCAAGTTTTTTTGACAGTTGTACAAAATATAACTTTTCACGAAATTACTCACTTTTTTTCCGGGGGAAAAAGTAAATTTCGTGACAAGTATTTTTTTTCACTATTGAATGGTCGTTTTTTCCTGTCGCAGAAAAGAAATGGTGGATATTACACGGGAAAAATATCAGATTTTAGCGTCTCGGTTTTTGACAACATTGACCGGAGCTGAAATCTATACTTTTAATACCCTTGTATAATGAATAACTTTATCTCCCAATTGAACAAATTTCTTTCGATAACACACAGAACCTACAAGTGAAACCTATAATTGGATGTAAAATGTCAAACTAATACCCTAATTCTGGATGTTTCCCATAAAGACTGCAATGAGGAACAAACTAACGAATATGAACAGACTGTCACCTTTACTAGTATACAGGGCCGGTGCGGAAAGTTAAGGCACCTGAAGTTTATCAGAAGCTTCAGTACTTTTCACTATATAATGTCACCTTAACTTTTCAAGGCTTCGTTTCCAACATCTTTTTTTTGCAATATTCTATAATTAATCACATCATTTGGATAATTTTATACGAATTTTTGTTCCTACCATTCTTTCATTCCTGAATACCAAATATCATGTCGATTCGTTTTGCAAGTTCGAAATTACAGTAGAAAATGGAATGATCGAGAAAAACGCTGACTTGTATTCGCAACATTTCGCGCGATTGTTCATTCATTGCATGCTCGACAGTGCTTTATGCAATATGTTTCGGGAATACCATATACTTATTCAATTCCCTTCATCAAACGATTCTACTCAAATATTGCACTTTTGACGATGTCTTCTTTTTTCTCTAATCTGCCAAAATATCACTTTGTTCGAATGTATTGTGCTAAAACTTCGGGGAAAATATGACAGAATTGAAATGTACGGATACAACATGCTTTTTATGTTCTAATCACACGATCCTCATGAATCTAGCAGAATTTACGCGTCAGCTTTCTGCTACATATTTTGGTCAAATGTATAAATTTTCGAAAATATAGTAAAAAATATTATATACCTCCCAACTACTCGTGTAATTTGACCCATTGAAGTACTTAGCGGATATATGTAAGACTTACACGTACTTTGAAAATTTAAAATCTTTACTCCTTTTGTTAGAAAGTTTCACGAAGGACCAGAACTATTTCGGTACACGCATTCTTCATATGGAATATTTTAATTCAGATTTATAAATAATGCTGGGTTTCCGAATTTCATGAAGCCTCAATTTAGGACCTCCTCAAAAAACGGTTTCAAAATAATTATTTCTACTACTTGATTAACTCATTACTGTTAACACCGAATCGTTACAAAAATGCTTCAATTCAAAATCAATCAAGTTTTCATCCTACTTAAATGTACTACGCCACTGCTAAGTGGACTCTTGGACTTCTTGTTCGCATCTATTCGAATTCGAGCCTTATGATCGGTCTTGTGGTACTTTATTCAAAGCTGAAAATCGAGAAATGAAATATTCAATGAATTAGTTGGATATGAAAATTTTCCATGATTTGACAAATTTCGATTTATTTATTCCAAACTTCAAAATTCACTTCTATTTCAAATTATTCATTGAAAACTCATGGCAGTACTTTGCATAAACTTTCTGATCGTTGTTTAATAGTTTGGTAACAAAATTTGTTACAACTTCATTACGAATTGTTTGAGTAATGTATTATATGCATAGATCGACAACCATTCACAAAAGTGAAAAGAAAATATATTATAGTTTTACGATTTTAAAACCGCAATTTATTAGAATTGCTTATTGCAATGAAATAAATTTACTACTAGTATTAGAATTCCGCTTCGAGTAACTACACGATTTCTGTAGTTGAAACCATTGAGTTTAAAAATATATTTTAAACTCAATCGTTGAACATAACTAGGTAGGTTTCAATAAACTCAGGAAAAACTCTTTCTAATAATCATTAGCTTCAATAAATTATTATTGCATCTGATTGTCATATCATAAAAAGTAGGTATCAGCTGATTCCCTCAGCATCCGACGTTTACCAACAATAATCTACGCTACTGCCCGAAAAACATCGTAGAGATCATCGGCTTGCCTACAACCACCATGCGAATTACAAACATGTGTTTCTGAATAGGGGTCAAATCTTACTCGCTTGACCTAATTCTTTCTATTCAAGGGTATGTATCTTGAAAGGGTGCGGGACGGGATAATTCTTTTCTATTCATATTAAGGGGATCAATTATACATTGAATGAAAATTCAGCCAACTGTTTGGCTATTTATCTGTAGCAATTTTTCAGATTTTTGTGAAGAACACTCGATTTTATTTTTTCTTGGGAAATCCAATATTCTCGGATGATAATTCATTTTCTTGATTCTTCGCTATCGTAGGGATAGACGTAATATTTTTTATGAATTTTAGCCGAAAAAATAGTGTTCAGAGAAAAATTAAACTACATATATTTGTTTTTCTATGTTCTACAAAAGTGTCCACCGCCAATATCTTCTTTGTTTCTTTCTACCCAGGAACGTTTTCACATTTTTAAAATTTCACAAATTTTGAATTTGAATTAGAGCTAAGGCTCTTTGATTTTTCTTGTGGTTCTTCATTAAAAGCTGAAAATCGAGAAATAAAATAATATTGATGAATTAGGTAGTTAAATATGAAAATTTTAAATGATTTTGACAAATTTCGAAATATTTATTCCAAACTTCCAAATTCACTTCAATTAAAAAAAATATTCATACAAACCTATGGCAGTACTTTGCCTAAACTTTAAGATCGTTGTTTGATAGTTTGGTAAAATAATTTGTTAAAACTTCATTACGAATTGTTTGAAAAATATGCATAGATCGACAACCATAATAACATTCACCGCGACAAAAGTGAGAAGGAAATATATTATAGTTCTGCGATTATAACCGCAATTTATTACAATTTCGTTTCGAATAACTACACGATTTCTGTTGTTGAACAAAAGCAGGTAGGTATTCAGTAAATTTTAGAAAGAAACTGTTTCTAATAATCATTAGCTTCGATAAATTATTATTGCATCCGATTATCATAGCATAAAAAAGTAGGTATCATCTGAAATACTCCCCCAAATAAAAGTCCGATTCCCTCAGCATTTGACGCCGACGTTCTCAACAATAATCTACGCTACTGCCCAGAAAACATCGTAAAGATCATAGGCGTGCTCACAATCAGCATACGAATTACAAACATTTGTTGCTGAATAGGGGTCAAAATCGTTTACCCTTCCTTCAGCGGTATGTGTCGAAGGGGTAGATGTGATATGTTTTTATGAATTGTAGCCGACAAAAAAAGTTTTCAGAGAAGATTTCAACTATATTCATTTGTTCTTCTATGTTCTACAATAGTGTCCACCGCCAATGTCTTCTTTGCTCCTGTATACCCAGGAACGTTTTCACATTTTTAACATTATAAAAAAATTTAAACAATTTGAATTTTGGGATTCAGCAGATAACAATCAAATTTTGGTGTCGTTGTATTCATATTGGTGCCCTGAACAACATTAGTGGAAAAATCAAGTGGCGATCTGTCTAAGTTTAGGAATTTCTAAAAGTATTTCTCCTTCAAGTCAATTTTTCCACTTCGGAAACGATGAATTACCGATCTGTCAAGTTCATATCCTCTTTAAACATTCGGCATAAAGACTCGATGAATTTTCTTTGAAGTATGTATATTCAATAATTATTGCAAAAATACCGAAAATCTAGAGACAACATACTACAAATTCGAGGGAAAGCTCGCCGCGAGTAAGTTTGGCACAACCGTACACTCTTTCGGCAAGTAACATAGGAATTTATGGCGAGAATTATCCTAGAATATATGTAAATAATATCAAAGGGTTAGTATTATTATCAAATATAATGCACGATTGTCGATGGCATTTTACTGCCCCTGAATGCCAAATTTTCAATTCCGTCGAATGCGAAGTTTCGAATAGACAGATTAGAGGTTTTGAAATTCACATCGGAAAGATACGATATACAATGCATCAGACAGAAAAATTTTTCTCCATTTGGACAGTTGTATATAGTTATAAGAGATTCACCCACAGTATAATCGATTGCAATAATAAGGTGTTGTATTCCCCTTCATCTCTTGGAAGTGGCCTAATTCAAACAGTATGTTAGGCAAACCGAAAGTACTTCTATCGAGTACTTACGGGCAGGCTGACACAATATTATCATGTAATTCATTATAGAATATTGAAAAAAAAATTTTCAAGTTGTGATCAGAGCAGTTATTGAAAACTGAAGATGTCATTTTAAAGTGGCAACCGTACCGAAGCTTCCGATTCTATGTTTTCGGTGTGAATTTCCGAACCTTTATGAGGATTACACAAAGTCTACAGAAGTAAAAAATTGACAAGACATTTGACACCAAAATAACACCTGGTGGTTTCGATATCCGTACACACCATGTTGATGTCTATTCAACACCATCGGTGCAGTTTTCAATAAGAATAGATACTGTGATGGTGAATATATTTTACACCGGCAGTGGTTGATATTTGTCTTCATATGGTAGCAATGTGACTTCCGGAAGGTGTGAAAAATTTTTTTTGCGATGTGCGAAGAACACCTCATGGTGCAATAACTTTACCACTTAATGTAT
Organism: Propylea japonica; assembly: GCA_013421045.1. Classification (NCBI taxonomy): domain Eukaryota; kingdom Metazoa; phylum Arthropoda; class Insecta; order Coleoptera; family Coccinellidae; genus Propylea; species Propylea japonica. Next base: position 12,789,112 of record CM024244.1, read on the forward strand.
TTTTTCACACCAGATAGAGTATAACTCTTTTACAAAGGTCGTTTTAACACCAATAATTATTGAAGATTTCTACACCGAATTGGGTATTGAAATTTTGTAATGGTTATTTTCGCACCGATAATAGAACCAATTTTAAGGTATCTTGATTGAAATGGAAGCAGCCGAATTGATTTGTAACAAGGGCGTAGCCAGGAATTAATTTCGGGGGGGGTTTTGACATTTTGGGAATTGACTTTGTAGGTGCCGGGAGTTGTGAGGGTCGCTTTCTGTAGCAAGTATTAAATAAAAAAAATAACTCTGAAACATTTCGGGGGGGGTTTGAACCCCCAAAACCCCCCCCCTGGCTACGCCCTTGATTTGTAATGTGTTAAAAACATCAAAATCGAAAACATGAATAATATATTTATATTCTTTTAAATCAACAGCTAACGAAATATGAAACATGAATAATAATCATATGTAACTATACATTTATTAGGTAATTTTTGTTGAAAATTAAGAATTGTGCTCAAATGAACTAACTTACATCACAGTATGGTTAAGTTGTTCGGAAGAAAGAAAAAGTTGTTGATTTGGACTTGATCTACATTAATTCTGATCAGCTCACTTAGGCAGCCCCTTTCATTTGCCAGTTAACTGCCAGTTAATTTTTTAGGACCTCAAACACATACACACATACCTATATCTAACTAACAACGGCCATTTGAAATTAACGAGACTATTATTTAACTCACTCATCAGAATAAAATTCTTGATATCAGTATTCTTAATGATAAACATTCATTTTTGAATGTTTCTGTACGATTTTTATGAACATAATATCTTCCTTCCTTATTCCATTCTTCGAGCCCCTGTGTTGGGGAATATGATAGAAAAGTATCGAAAATCTATCCTTCTCTTCGCGATTCCGTGAACACCAAGAAATAATCAAGCTTCAAATATTCCAGATTTCATTATTTCAATCTGTACCTAGGTCTCTAGCTCAAGATGAAATAAGTATATATTACAAATAGTAAAATGTTCGCAGGGGTATTAACCCTCAACTGGTATCGTCATATTTATCTGCGTAACTGGTACCATCGGGTCAAATTGGACCCAAGGCTTTCAGAGAAAAATAAAATAATCAAATAGGGTTTTTCGTTGAACTTACTATTTTTGACATTGCTTCTGAAGGGTTCATGAGCATTTTCAAGTATTCATGATATTTCATATTTTTGTATACTTTTAATTGAAAAATAAACTATTCCAAAATTCATAGATGAATTTCAATTTTCTTGGAAAATACCGTTATTTTCCCTTTCATATATGATATTCATAAGAAAAAATGAAATCTGTATAGAATTTGTTCCACGAGAAAAAATATATAAAGTTAGGTTATGGTTTTGATTTATATCGATATGAGCAGATAATTGGTAAAATGACTCGAATTGCCAAAAAAACCGTTAATGAATTATAATATAATTTCATATAAGTATAATTACAATTTATTCAGAGAAATATTTTTTATTTGAAGGTGGAATCCCTTATATTATATACACTGGTCCCAATAAGTACCGTTATATCTATTATGAAACGGTCCTCATATGTACCCATTCACCAAAGAAAACATATGGGGACCGGTCCCCACAATTACCGCAACATCTATAAAAATATGGGGACCGGTCCCGAAAGTACCAAAGGTCCCCATATATACCCTACGTCTCCGAAATGGTCCCCGTAAGTCCCGCTGCACATAGATATATATATATAGACGTATTACGCGACCTTACCAAGCCAGAAACGCCATACGCGGTTACCCTTGTCAAGCCAAAATCATTTTTACGAAGCCCGACCCGGGCTTCGTAAAAATTCACGTGTATATTTTCTACAGGGGCTTTGTACTGCCTCACTGAGTCTATACACGAATTTTCGTATGGGCCGAAAATCGACAAATTTTTATCGCAATATATACACGTTTAGTTCATGCCATCCACCTGCAGGTGGTGCTGCGGCGCTAACGCGTGTAAATATATACATTGTGGCGGTATAACTCGGCTCATAAGAGTCCCACTATGATTTACATTCTATACAAAGCCCGTAAATTTGACAACGTCGCATTCAATCTGGTACTGGCTCTGACTTTTTCAATTTAATAATTGCAGATTATGTTTAAGTTACGGACGCAATGGATGGAGCTGAAGGGGGTGGAAAATTAACATTTCTTATTATCTTATTGTTCTTCGAATCGATTAGAATTTACTAAGGAATAATTAGATGGAATCAAAATTTATCCTTAACAATCTTCAATGTATAATTTGAAAATTTTCATTGTAAACGAAAAATGATATAATATTCGACTTTCATAATCAGATGTAATTTTTTTCACCTCGTCTGATTTATGCTTGTTTGTATTCTGGAGGAACTGAAGACATTTGCATCATATAGGTGGTTAACAGATTCGATGATCACAAAGTAGAAATAGGTGATATAGCCAAACGTGTTACTATTTAGGTCCGGATGAATACTTCTGAGCTCATTGAGAAAATATTAATTGATGCAATATTCGATAATGAATGATTTTTCCCTTCTTTCATGAGGATATATCCAATTAATATTGGAAATGAACGAGAAATCTCTTGATATTTTCTGAACTAGTCGTCGTTACAATGAAAACAATTTTCTTTGGCTTTCTCGTAGAAAGAATTTGATTTCAAAAACTTCATTTAGGTTTATTCGTGAAATTAAGCTGATGCTATAAAATTGCTGGAGTTGGAATGAAAAATCATATTATTTGAAACCGTATGTTCAAAAACCGCCAAAATTTCGTTGCGTCTTCTTGAGAATTTTTACTTTGTTGACGTCAATTACATGTTTTTTCGTTGATTACATTATCAAACAGGGCATTAATTATTCAGACATTATTTCTATGGCGTTAACTTTCGAGTCTGGTAGATATCATTTATTTTGTTAATTTTATACCTTCAACAGAATTCAGCGAAATAAAAAATTAAGAGACATGTTTGACATTTTAGCTTTCCATTCGAGAAATTCTGAATTGAAATTGTCACCTGAAGTCATAGTATTCCAAATGGAATAGGAAATAATGTATTTTCACAATTTATTTCTTAATCATATTTCACACAATATATCGACCTTGTGAAGACATAATATTCATAACTATTATTATCTTTTCAGACGAAAACTCTAGCAATGAACATAATAATTAAATAATAATTTTTCAATCTGAATTTTTGTACCAAAAATATGTTTATAACTAATGTTACGAAACGATTTGAAGATCATTGCTAAAAGTCTCAAAAAAGCAGAGTGAAGAAAAACATAAAAGAGGACAATCCATTCGAAAAGTATGAGAATATATCGAGTGAAATTTATTTTGTGAATAGAGATCGGTATACAGAATGTTCACCCGAAATTGCGTGGCTATAAACAGAACCATATAAAATTCAATTGGAATATTGAAAAGTAGAATCTTTTTATTTCCATAACAGAACTCCCGATTCAAATGGAATTCATTTTGTGAATGAAGGTTGATATACTGAATGTTCATGCAGAATTTTGTGGCCATAGTGTTAGCAGAACCATAGAAAATTCAATTTGAAAAGTGAAAAGAAAAGTATTTATATTTCCATAACAGACTATCCGATTCGTGCCGAATTTTTTTGTGCATGAAAACAGTTATACTGAAATTCTATGAAAAATTTTGTGGCCATAGTTTCAACAAAACCATAGAAAATCTAATTCGAATAATGAAAGAACAATCTTCATAGTTCCATAACAGAATAACTGATTCGAATTAAATTCATTTTGTGAATGAAGACTGATATACTGAATGTTCATGCAGAATTTCGTCGCATCATCAGAACATTAATTTCTTAATTATTTACTTTTTACATATTTCATTATCTGAATAATTTTCAGAATAAAATTCCGATTGTGCTGTGAGATTCTGCATTTATACAGGGTCTCTATAAATGATTGTAGCAGCGCAGTTGGCTTTGGATCATTCTTTTTTTGTCGCTTTCTATGCAAACCACAGAGTTCTGTGATCATGCTATGCTCTGATTAGTTATAACCAATCTATAGATTGGTATTCTGTAGCGGCAAAGTAATCCAAAGCCAACTGCGCTGTTACAAGAATTTATAGAGACCCTGTATATTCGGTATCAATATCAAATCTCATGTAAAATTTTGAGGTAATAGTCTCATTGCTCCACCAATAAACAAGCGCTCAAAAGCTCCTGCTCAGGGCTTTTCTTGAATTTTTTTATGGAGGGTACTTGTTTGTTTGTTATTCGAATTTCAAAGTCCCACAATTGCATATACGAAAAAAATAATTATCTGACCTCGATCTATTTCATTTTCATAAAAGTGAGAGGGTTGTTGAAAAAAATATGGATTCATACACATGAACAAAAAGTGCATCCATTTGTGGCAAATCAAATCAGGGTTACGGTTCGAAAAACAAAAACCGTGAAACACTAATAAATTGATCGGTACGAACAATCCATAGAAATATTTGGTTAATCATCGCGTACTGGACATGAGAATCGAGAATATCTGAAAACTAGAATATTTAAATGATCAATTTCCAAGCTGCAATGCAAATTAAATTTATGGAAATGTCAACCCAAAATTATAGTCATACCATAAATTTTTGAACAGAGAATATAATCGTTTAGTTTCTAATTTTATGATGGAAAAAACTCTTCATGAAATGATTGCATTGTTTCATTCATATAAGAACAGAATGAACTATTTCCATGTGGGAAATAGTTCGAATTTCATTGCTAATTTCAATTTTTATTTATTGTGTGAATCTTCAGTTATTTATAGAAAGAAAATAACGCAAAGTGCCAATGTTCCATTTTTGGAAAAAAAAATGCTTAAAACCTGTACCGGGTTTTTCACTATAATTTCACCCCCCCTTTAACTTTGTTACTAAAGGAGATACAAAAAAATGTTTCGTATAAAAGTTTCATGTAAGCAAATGAGGTTTTTTGATATGAGTCCAGAAACTGAAATATATACAGGGTGACCAACATATTGATGACAACTTCATTTTTTTGAATGGAACACCCTGTATATTTTTCCATATTTGGCTAGCTCTTTTTCGCCTGATTTCGAATATGTAACATATGTTGGCCTATCTCTTTCATTCTGAGAACCACAGAGTTTCAAATTTTAAGAACCACCTGCCAAGATCTGTAATCATCTTACAAGTGGGGAGGGCGTTTACTGAAAATGCTCATTTTTGGAGTTATAATAACGTCAATGGAAAGATATACAGGGTGAACAACATTGAATGCAACTAAATTTTTTCAAATGGGACACCCTGTCCTGTATATTCTTCCTTTTTTTGATAGGCTACTTCCTCCTGATCTCGAATATAAGTGGTATGTGGATGTGTCTCTTCAATTTTCAGAGTTTCAAAGATTTTAAATGATGACACCGAATAAAAAAATATATGAAATACCTACGAAATTCTTTATATCCAAACAATCTACTTGAAAGTATTATTTTAAAATGAATACATTACAATTACTTAACCAATGAAAAATGATAAACTATGGTAGTATGGTAAGAATAACATCAACTAAAGAAATTGCTCAAAATGACCACCTTCATTAAATACACATAGTTCATATATGTAGTTGTCTCAAGTTTTTTAGACAATTTTTGATAGCATTACTATGGCTCTGATTCAAGTCAGAAATTGAAGCTTCAAAATTTGTTTCTAATCATTACAATATTATCATTATTCTTTGTGCGTTGACGGTATTAGTTCTGAATTATGGGTTGAATATTGGTTGATTTTATATCATTAATATTATTCTCCGCTTTCATTGATTGTCATTATTGCTGAAGTAAATTTTTTCCTTCAGGAACTGCTATAAAAACGTGTCAAACGGTGTTAAATCGGGACTATTTGGTGGCCATAAAATAGGAGCGCCATTACCAATCCAAAGATCAAATTGGCCACTTGAATATTCTCGAACTTCCAAAACGCTATGCCAGATGGTTATTGAAATAAATATAAAAGACATAGACCAACATACGTTACATATTCGAAATCAGGGGAAAAAGAGCTAGCCAAATATGGAAAAATATTCAGGGTGTTCCATTTAAAAAAACAAAGTTGCCATCAATATGTTGGCCACCCTGTATATATTTCAGTTTGTGGAGTCATATCTAAAAACCTCAGTTGATTTCGAGAAACTTTTATACGAAACATTTTTTTGTATTCCTTTAGTAACAAAGTTAAAGGGGGTATAACCCTATTCATTTAGCTCTCCTAAGATGGAATTTACCGAAGCTAACAATAAACCGCGAAACGGAATAGATTTTATTGATGAATCATACTTTGGCTTCCGTTGGACGCATTTCGTGTCGCGTATATCTGTTACGATCGAAAGAAATAGAGAAATAAAGCATTCAAATGCAAAAGCTACTAGAATATTTTGGCAACACCGCCTGGGCTGGGGATGGATCTAAAATCATCTATTTTTATACAGATGGGCTTAATATGTCACTAGCAGTATGCAGGGACTCTTATTGGTAGTGATAAGTCTCCAGAAATGTATAAATTATATACTTTCCCCGCATACCCCCGCACACCAGGGCTTCACTTCACCTGGGGTGCGTACCGGGCTTGGTAAAGATAGCCTAATGCGTATATATATATATATATATATATATATATATATATATATATTCATAAAGGGTCATTCTCACCTCCAAAATAGAAACTCAGGTTGCGCTGCCACCTCATATATAGGCCTCTCACCTCCGAAACCGGAGGTGACAACGTTTTGCCTTGTTTTTCGCATTTTTGAGATCAGCAGAGTGCCAGGATTAACATATCAAAAGTTTTTGTGGAGGTCACTTACGACCATTTTTGACCATCTCGCTATCTTTTAGTTCGAGTATATATCACCGGCGCTAGTGAGCTGCCTTATATATGAAGGAATAAACAGAGGAGAAAGAGACTGCGATACCACCTCTTTGAATGGCAACATTGCAATCCTCATTGCTCGGCCGTGTTACGGTCGTTGAATGACGTATGCATCATAAAAACAGAAACAGCTGCACTGTCAGGGTATTTTGATTCTTCAATATTTATTCCTTCGTCTTTAGGATAGCTTCCGAACTTGTTCATGAAAACGAATGAGCTATGATATTACCCTGTACTTATTATTTTATTTTGTACCAACTGTATTTGAAATGATGAAGTAGGTTGACTTTAAAATAATTTGTGACCAGGGGCCTATTGCAGCAAATACTTTGTAACTTTACTCTGAACTTTACACTTTTCAAATGAATAATGTTCCAAGAAACGCATTCATAATTGGAAAGTGCAATGTGGAAACGCAAGCGGATAGTGAAAAACACTTCGCAGAAATTAAATTTTGTGAGGAATTTGTATCAGGATTTACGTCCATGTTATCAATAATAAAAATAATTTTTCAGGAGTTTGTACTGTAATGTTTTCGGTTAAATTTCTTTAAATCTTCACTTACATTTCGGATCCAGTTGATCCTTCATCAAGGCTAAAAAAGTGGAAAAGTACATTTTAAAATTGCAGAGTTCGCCCTAGAACAGATACCCACCTCGAATTTTTATCAATCTAACAAACATTATAAAATCCATCATTTTGAAGGTGTTCTTCTAATTGTAATGTATTAATTTTCTTTATGTTTTTAATTGTGTGATCAACTTTTTAACACTACAAGGAAATTCGTGCGTGTGTTGAACAAAAAGTTAGGTTGGAGTTTCGAATAATTTTAGTTATTTTATATTTTCTCAAGTTTCGTGATCTACCACCAGGCGCCATCTGCATCACACGAACTAGAACATATAGAACGTGAACGAGTTTAAAATCAATCTACAAATCAAGATTATAGGAACACTAAACAATTAATATGGCGATTAATACACAATAAAATATTATTTGATAAATCTTGAGTATATCCACCCCAGCTAACTAACCTATCAATGATATTGATATAAGTTTTTATTTTCATTATGTATTATTCATGAAAGATACAGTCAGAATTTTTTTTACTTATCAGCCATAACTCAATGTTCCATCATTATTGTCAATCAAACTATCATAAATTCTGATTAGGTGTTGAGAATCCTCTCTGAAGTGAACAGTTTTATAGGTTGTGATATGAATCATTCCGCTCATTAACCTTCTGTTGTATTGCTGCTCTATGTCTGATATTGTAACCCCTTTAAAGTCAAACTTATGTCCCTCTGTGTGAGTGTGTGCCGTCAGTACTGTTTTTTGTGCATTGTCAAATTTCTCCGAGTCATTAGTGTATTGTCTGATCCGTTCTTGAAGAAGTTGCTTTGTCTGAACTATGTAGCATTTTTGGCAATTACAACAGTCAATCTTATGGATCAGTTCCGATTGTTTCAAAAGAGGTGTTTTGTCCTTTAATTTGGTGTAAAACAATCTTTTATTATCAAATTTGTTATAGAACGCAGCTGAACAATTATGTTCTCTGAAAGTTTTATTAATTTTATGACTAACCTACAGAATTTTTTCGATGTGGTCTGTGATGATGTTATTAGTTGGTGTTATCTGTCTGTATTATCCTGAGTGTCAACATTTGATGCAGTAGTTGATCGTTTTGTTTTACGATAGTTATTGTTGCATGTTTCCACATAATGTATTGGGCAGTTATTACTTATCAGTATTTTTGTGACCTTTTATAGATTTTCAAAATGATATTCCTCATTACTTAACACTACTGCTCTATTTATTGAATTCATTGCAATGTTTTCCTTTTGTGTGGCACTGTGGTTGGATAAGTAGCTAATACATCCATTTGAATTTATGGGTTCTATCTACCAGTTCGTGTTGAGTTTATTTTCATTTCTGGTTAAAACTTTGTCCAAGAAAGAAATGCTATTATTTGTTTCTTTTTCTAAGGTAAATATAATGTTTTTGTGAAATGAGTTGAATACATCGAGAGTTTTTTCAATTTCGTTTTTGGGAACTAAGACTAAGGTATCTTCAACATATAATTTCATCAGCGGAATCACGAAACAATCATGAGACTCAAAATCAAATAAAGCCTGCATTATCAAATTTGTGAAAGTGTTACTTCCCGGAGAGCCCATTGCTGTACCATTAATTTGTTTGTAATGATCATTGTTGAAAGAAAAATAACCATTGTTGAAGCATAAGTTAGCCAAGGTTAAAAACTCATTTTCATTCGAATAAGTGAAGTTTTTTATGTACTGCCACTGTGATGCTATAGTCTATTTTAAAGCTAGGAGACTTGATGCTACTTACTACTGGTCTTAAGTTAATTTCGTTAATGAGTTTTCTTAGGAAATAAATTTCAGGTGTAACACTATTGTGAGAAATTAATGATTTATATTCAACTTCAGATATACTAGAGTTTTATTTCAGACTTTTCAAGAAATTATTAATTTTATCTTGTATTTTTTTAGTAGGATCAGATTTCAGGTTTTCATATGTTGATTCGTTATTTAACATTTTTTCAGTTTCAGCGGTGTAACGCTTAACGATAAAACATTAATAGGATGGTGTTACCATTATCATAGTTTCTAATAATGATGTTCGGATGGTCTCTCACAAATTTTGATGTAGTCCTATAATATTTGTTCAGAGGATAATTTATTGGTTTGTTTGGTCTTATAAAGTTGTTCAACTCCTACACATCTGTTCGTTATTGAATTTTTTTCTTCCTCGTTGTTGGTGATTGTGTGTGTGAAGTCTTCAATATCTTTGATCAACTTAAGTTAAGCAACCGCTGTGGTACATGCTTTGGACCAAGTCCCAAGACGATCTTCGCTTCTTCAGGTATAGTAAAAGTACCGAAGAAGGATTAACTGTTGACCAACTGTTGGGTTTTGGGGCCCGTTATATGTACAAAGGAAATAAATGGCTTTTCTCTTTCAACTTTTTTAATTCAATCTATTGACAACTACTGTCATATCACAACTAGATCAAAAAGGGTTCCAACATACTCCGGCCTAAGGAAGTCTCTCTTTCAAAAGCCTACCATATATTGATTTCCTCATGTCTGGCTGTCGAATGGACTGACATTCTTCATGGTCTTCTGAATTCTGAACAATTCAACATCATCATCCTGGCAGCATCGCCAGGTTTTGAGCCCCTTTATACAGGGTGAGTCTTTGACTTGTACATATATTTTAACCGTATATTCCTGGGGTCGAAAGAAACACTTTTTTCCTCTACCATTTTTTCCGATTCGGCCTAAATAAGAAGTTATAGCCCTTTTTTGTTTTCAGAATGAGCTATGCCGCCACTGGTAAACTAACCACTGAATTTTTGCAAGTACGAGATATAGCATTCAAACCTTTGAAATAAGCTATTGTATCAAAGAAACGAGTAGATATACCATTCGAAATTTTCAAATAAGCTGCTGTATTAATGAAAGAAATATGAACTCACCTTTTCAATACCAGTTGTATATTTTCTAATGCAATGATTGATTCATCCAAAAATTTTACTGGTGATGAAAAGCAGAATAATCTCTTCTTGATGTATACTCAGTATACTTCATTTTTGATTATATCGGATTAACTTTCAAACCACCTATTCTAGCTATAGCATTCATTTCCAATATCTCTTGAAATCTTCCTTGCAAGTTTCCAAAATCAAAACAACAACTCAACCATAACACGCATGACATTTCACGTTCATAAACACCAGTTGGGCGATTGAATTTCAAGGGGTGTCCGCATCATAGAACAAACTTTTCTCTATGGTCCGCATGGTGAAAGTCACAGACGTGACACTAGATTCTTTGAAATCAGTGTTCTGTGGTCAGTTGTTTTTCAAAATCATACGACTTCAGGAATAATAACTTATTAAGGTCATTTTAGTAGTAATAAATATGATGAATAATATGAGAAATGAACGTATTCTAACGTAATTTAAATTTGGATCAACGTATGTCAAAGCTCAACGAAACAAAATTGCAATAGGTACTTCGAAAGTGGTGTAGAAATTTGCTTGAATGGATAAGGATTAACACTGAAGAAGTATAGAGGTGAGCTTATTAATTGTAACCCCATTGTTAAAGAAAATCCGCTAGTTCTCTTACCATTCATCATTCCAGATAACAAATTCTCGAAATATTCTTGAAATTTGTCAAAGTGACCACATAGGGAAAATTGAATTCTGTGAATATTTTCGACAGAGTTGCATTCAGCCAAAGTACCCAATTTTTCGAATTTTTAAGATTTTTTCTTTCTTTCAACATCGAATTACTCGGAATTTTGTAGTCGGGAAAGATTAATCATATTCATGAAAAACTATGTTTCAAAAATCATTTCATTTGAAGGAATCGTTTGCGAGATATTACTGAACATTTATGCTTTCCATGGATTTTCAACAGCCTGTATTTCTGTAACCAGACCGAATCGGAAAAAATGGTAGAGGAAAAAAGTGTTTCTTTTGACCTCAGGAATCTACGGTTAAAATATATGTACAAGTCAAAGACTCACCCTGTATATACAAAGGAAAGGAGTGACTTTTCTCTTTCAATTTTTTTCAATTCAATCCGTTGACAACCACTGTCACTAACACAACTAGATCAAAAAGGTTCCAACAAGTATAGTTGGTTATGCGTTGGTCTGTGTTAGTAACTTTGAATGGTTGGTTTTGGTTTTCCACTAGTTTTTCAAATCTTTTGATGTTAGTCTTTTTAATTTTTTATTATGTGTTCGAGAAATGTTTTTCGCTCATATTTTTAATGGTGTTCAATATGTTGGGACAAACTTTTTTTATTCCAAGATGTTCATTATTGTTCTCATTAGTATGGATTTTCGAAATTTTCTCATGCATCCTTATATATTTCGAAACAAGTGTTTCTACACTCATCGAGAACTAATTGTTTATTCTTTTTATTTGAAAATGCTTCAATGTATTTATATTTGAGCGAATAAACTTGATTGATTGATTAATTGATCTGTCAACCAAATGAGCATAAGGATGTTCTTCCAATTGTAAAGTATGAATTTTCCTAATGTTATTAATTATGTGATCAGGGAAAACTAGATCTACATCTCAGAAGAAAAGTGACTCTGTTTTTCACTGATTCTAACCGCCTATTGATCTCATTTTTGCAATGGAAACATATCATAGATCTCTTCAATTTGGCTAAATAATCCCCCAGGTGATCTGTATCAGGATTTTCGTCCATGTTATCAATAATAAAAACAGTTTTTTCAGGAATTTAGATTTTAATATTTTGGGTTGAATTTCTTCAATTTACCAACGTTTCCGATCCAGTAAATCCTTTATCAGGGCTAAAAAAGTGACAAAGTACAGTTTAATATTGCAGAGTTCGCCCTGGCGAGCCAGAACAGGTATCCATCTCGAATTTATCTCAATCTAACAGACATTCTTTAAGATCTATCATTTTGGAAGGTGTTCTTCTAATTGAAATGTATTTATTTTATTTGTGCTTTCAATTGTGTTATCAACGCTACAAGGAAATTCTTTAATTGTAGAAGTACGTGCGTGTGTTAAACAAAAAGTTAGGTTGAAGTATCGAAATAAGGTTTAATTATTTCATCTGTTCTCAAGTTTTGTGATCTGAGTAGGCATCCGGATCCACCCGCCCAGGCGCCATCTGCATCACATGAACTAGAACATATAGAACGCAAACAAGTTCAAAATCAATCCACAAATCAAGATTATAGGGACACTAAACAATGAATTTGCCGATTAATACTCAATAAAACAATAATTGATAAATCTTGAGTATATTCACCCCAGCTCACCAACCTTCTTCTTCTTCTTCTTCTCTGTGCGGTGCCTTACCGGCCGAACTGAGGCCTAGTGGCCCATTGTTCACCCGCATCATTCTACAGAGACTCAGCTCCTCAGACACGAAGACAGAAATGTCGCGAGCCTGCCAGGAGTGGTTCCTCTCACCATAGGAATAGAAGGTGTTGGATTTCCTAGGTGTGTTGACCTTAACTCAGTAAGGTTTTCACAGTTGAACAAAATATGCTCAACCGTTTCATCAGTACTCCTGCACCACCGGCATAGGGAGCAGCTCGTCAATCCCATTCTCTTCAAATGCTTGTTAAACAGGTGACCAGTCAATGCACCAGTCACCAGACTGAGTTGTTTCCTCTCCAGCAGCAGAAGCCTATTGACCTCAGATCGCGAGGACGGTCTCTCAATGAGAATCCTCGACCACCTCAGGCCCACCCCTGCGCTCCATTCCGAGGAAAATTCCCTGTTCAGCCAGTTCCTGAAGAAACTTCTGACAGATGTGCGACAGATTGGCAGCGAAGGCTCCGGACCAACAAATGCTAATCCGGCTCCCCGCCTAGCCAGTTCATCTGCCTTGACGTTACCAGGTATATCCGCATGAGCCGGACACCAGACCACTTTCAAAAAGTTATCAGAGCCCAGCCCACGCAGAGCTTTCCTGCATTCTTCTACCAGAAGAGAGTCAACTCTAACATCAGATAGAGATTTCAGAGTTCCCTGGCTGTCGCAACATATATAAATGTGCTGGCCAGAGTATCCCCTGCGAATGTTTTCCAGTGCGCATGCAAGAACCGCAAATAGCTCAGCCTGCACAATGGAACAGTCCTTCCCCAGAGGGATAGCCTGATTAAAGTGAGGACCCACGATTCCGGCCCCAGACCCTGTTGCTGTGACAGAGCCATCAGTGAACCAGGTGGGACCTTCTGGACTAAGAAGCCTGTTTGATGAAGACCATAGGTCTCTGTCGGGAACAATTACCCTGTAGGGTTCGTCGAAGCAGAACCTAGTGCCCGCGCGGTCACCTCTCTGGAGAAGGGGAGCGTGAGCATCCTTGACCATTTTGAGGGCCCTCGCGTGCCCAGTGAAGAGTCCTCCATCGCGCCATTGTCCCCGTTCCCAGATTCCTAGAGCTGTCTTCATAGCCACCTCCTTCACAACTAAGTGCAAAGGAGGGAGACCCAGCAGACATTCCATCGCTGCTGTAGGGGTAGACCTCAGAGCGCCTGTAATACTTAAACAAGCTTTCCTCTGGCATTTAGTCATAATGTTCTGGTTGACGGCCCTCTCCATAGAAGGCCACCACACCACAGAGGCATAGGTCAGGATAGGCCTCACCACGGCAGTATACAACCAGTGCATAATGTGCGGTTTGAAGCCCCATCCATTACCCAGCACCCTCCGAGTGGACCAGAATATTACATTGGCTTTATTCGTTTGAGTCTCAACGTGTTTGTTCCACAAAAGTTTGCGGTCCAATATCACCCCGAGATAACGAACTTGTTCGGATAGAGTGAGCCCAACTCCAAACAGACTGGGAAGTCGTAAGTTGCTAGGCACCCTCTTTCTAGTAAAGAGAACCATCTCTGTCTTACTAGGATTTACCGAGAGCTCGTTTTTCAAGCACCATCGTTCGACCCGTCGCAGAGCATTCTGCATCAGATCCCCAATGACACTGATCACCTTACCCCTGATTAGTATAACAAGGTCGTCCGCATAGGCCACCACAACGAACCCAGCCTTCCTTAACTCCACCAGGAGCTCATCCAGGACGAGATTCCACAGTATCGGAGACAGAACACCGCCCTGCGGACATCCCCTTCCTGGCGAGCCCCCTATGGTCGAGCCGCCCAGCCGAGCCACGATGCTACGTGAACCAAGCAGAGACCCCGTCCACCGACAAAGAGTAGGCGGAACACCATGTCTGGCCAACGCAGATTGCATCACACCAAACGCAGTGTTATTGAAGGCACCTTCTATATCAAGAAATACAGCTAGGGTGTACTCCTTGTTATGTATTCCGTCCTCAATACAGTTAACCACTGAGTGAAGAGCAGAATCTACTGATTTTCCCAGCTGATACGCATGCTGGGAGGGGTGCAGTGGTATAGCCACTAAAGCATCGTCCCTGATGTATCTTTCCACCAACCTCTCCAGTGTCTTGACTAAGAACGAGGAGAGGCTAATTGGTCGAAAGTCATTCGCTTTTGTATGCGATGGTTTTCCAGGCTTGGGTATGAAAATTACCTTCACCTTTCTCCAGGACAATGGAATGTGACCTAGAGCCAGACTCGCACGGAGAACGTGAAGCAGTGGGGAGGCCAGCACTTCCAGCCCCTTGGATAGCAGAGCCGGAACAATGCCATCCTCACCAGCTGCTTTATAAGACTCGAAACCGTTGATCGCCCAACGGAGTCGAGAATGTGTGACTACACGTGCAGCCAGCTTCCAGTCCTCGTATGAGGCCCGTCGATGGCATACACCCTGTGTGTCTACATTCTCAGAGAAGCCAGGAAAATGCGTCTCTAAGAGATGTCTTAAGCTTTCTTCCTCTGAGCCCGTCTTTTGCCCACTAGGAAGATTTAAGTAGTCAATCCTCGGAGGGCCCCCGGCAGAGAGGACCCGCCTGAGCCTGTTAGCTTCAGGCGCACCCTCAATATCACTACAGAAGCGCCTCCAAGATTCTCGCTTAGACTTTCTTATTAGTCCTTTGTACACTCTCAGGGCCGACTTATAGTCGTCCCAGTCACTTGCAAGGCCGGATCTCATTGCCTTGTTAAAGAGATGCCTGCTGGTGCGTCTGGCATCATTAATTTCAGGAGTCCACCATTTCGTTTGACCCTTCGGTCTACGAACCTGGGGACTGCAACTGCTATGATAGGCTGAGATTATGGCCTCCTGAAGCTTTTCAGCTGCAGTGTCCAATTCTCTCGAAGTCCTAGGTTTGGGATGCACCTGTCCCAGGTTTTCAGAGAGGAATGCCAGATATCTGGACCAGTCTGTTTTTCTGGGGTTCCTGAAAGTTACCGGATCCCTTGTCGGGCTGCTTCCACTGATGGTGAAGCAGATGTGCCGGTGATCAGACAGTGAGATCACGTCCGTGGCTACACGCCAATCCATTATGCAATCAGCGATGGAGCTGCTGCACATAGTGACGTCAAGAACCTCCCTTCTACTTGACGTGATAAAGGTAGGCTCGTCACCCTTATTGAGAAGGTGTAAACTGGTTGAAAACAGAAAATCAGCTAGAGCCTCACCCCTGGGGTTCACATCAGTGCTGCCCCACAGAATGTGATGCGCATTCGCATCACATCCAATGAGCAGGGGCCAGCCTTTCTGCTCACAGAATGTCACCAGCTCCACCATCTCCTTCGATGGTGGTGGATCCGGAGAGTCGTATGGAAGGTATGCCGAGCATACCACCAAGTTTTCCAGCGGTCCCCTGAAATCAGTAAACCGGGCCGCTACTAGATCCCTGAAACAGAAATTTGTTAATAATTGAGCCCCCAAGTCAGAAGAAGCGAGTATGCACGCCCTCGGATTTGTGTCCTTGGGCGAACAGAAGAGCCTACTTCCACTGAAGGAGAGACCCCTCACCTCGCCACCTCTAATCCAGGGCTCCTGAATCAGGTTAATGAATGTCTGCACCTTCGCCAGCTGCAACCGAAGAATATCGGTTGCCGCAATGCAATGGTGCAAGTTTATTTGTGTTACAAATGTGTTGGCCGCCATGAGAAGAGATGAATCCTCAGTCGGCCAACTGTTCCGTAGTACCCGCAGATCCTGGAGGATCAGCAGATCCCGGAGGATCAGCAGATCCCGCAGGACCAACGGGTGTGTCCGATTGTGCAGAGCCCTGAACAGGTCCCCCCGGCACGAGCCCGACAGGAGCGCCAACAGAGTCCACATCCATCGGACTGCCCGACTCCATCGTCGGGTTGGAGGGTTCCTCCTCCATGGTCCGAGTGCCCTCCACCTCCTCACGGGTCCCCTCACTTGGAGCAGCCCTCGTATTCGAGGAGGTCGTGGCACTCGTGTTACGGCTTGGACCTTGGATGAGCCTGAAGGTACCCATCCTCATTCCAATGCCAACTTGGAATTTACAACTGTCCAAGACTTGTAGAGATGCCTTGTCCACCCCCAGAATGATTTGCACCATATCGGGCCCATCACTCCGGTTGTAGACTCTCCAGCCCCTAGTCTTAAGAGCCGGAGTCGACATCTCTATTCGTCTGAGAATCAGTCCCGTTGGCGATGAGCTTTGAGCACCCTTCACCATCAGACTGACTCTCGTTAGTCTTTCCAGGTCCTTCACCTCAATCATTTTGAGGCGGAGTCCTTTCGGAAGTTTCAGCGTGGACAGGCTAGTACACAGCCAGTCCACACTGAATCTGTCCACACAGGAGGTGACAATTGCACCTTGGTGGTTGAGCTCAACACCCTGGAACCGCGGGTAGGGCATGCCAGGTAGGATCTTGTCCATCCCAGCAGCCACCGCTAGCTCCACAGCGCTGAGGTCCTCCTTGGAGAGCGCCCTGTCTGGCCAATCCTCGTGAACGAGGGCCACCTTCAAGGGCAAACTCGCCACCTCATTGTAAGAGGGCCTATCCGGAAGGTGGTTAGCCTTCTTCGCAGGTCTCTCACACGAGGGTGGAGTGACCGATTCGGGGGCGTCCCTTTTAGAGCCACCAGCCCGTGGAAGGGGGGAGTTCCCGACTGCCGACTCTCCCGCCGCTTGACGGGTTGAGTCCGCGCGAGCTCTCCTCGCCTTCCTTTTCTGCGCACTTGTGCGGTTCCGCCTTTTGACAGCGGGCCTCGAAGAGGGCCCCGATTGTGAAGTCCCTTCATTGCCTGAAGGGCCCTCACTCGGAGTCCTCTCCGGGATTTTACCTCGAGCCCCTCCAGAAGAGGAGCCTTTGGTGTCAGGGTGTTTGGCACCCTTTGCTTCATTTTGTTGAACTTTTTCCATGTGAATCCCACGAGTAACCTAAGAAAAAGTGGTCGCCCCCAGCAGAGCTTGGATACTGGGGGAAGGTCTTTTACAAGGGGATGCGACCCGGTTTCCCCAGGGAATCGTTCGCGACACACTTCACCCAGGTGCCATTCAGCCCTCGGCACGATATCTCACACCTTGGCTTGGGTTGGTCAATCTTAGTTTCGCCACTCCTCCGGAATCTCATCGACATGGGTGTTGGCCCTGCCAGGAACCGGAGTTCCAGCCGCAGAGATTCCGAGTATCAATGCAGCTACTACAAGCCCCCACACCACGACAAGGTGTTGACCCAGTGGGGGTCACCAACCTTTCAATTATATTGATATTATTATTTATTTTTATCATGTATTTTTGATGAAAGATATAGTCAAAAAAAATTTTTTTTACCCATCAGTCATAACTCAAAGTTCCATCATTACAGGCTGACTCACAAAGAAGAGTATATATATACCATCCACACAGGGGAGATATTCAGCCAAAAATCAAATACCTATTTAAAATTGCCCCCTCCTTTTGAAGATGGTATTCAGGCTGAATTTCAGTTTTCACTGAAATTTCGATTCATTATAACTTTTGAATGGCTAGTAATACAGTATATTTGTGCTTGAAAGAATCCCTAGCGGGAAAGTTTTCGGGTAGTTTTGATATCTTCCATTTTTTATCTTTTTTGGTGTGCTGAATCCGAATCTGAGGT
This sequence comes from Propylea japonica, assembly GCA_013421045.1. NCBI lineage: Eukaryota > Metazoa > Arthropoda > Insecta > Coleoptera > Coccinellidae > Propylea > Propylea japonica. Next base: position 12,807,589 of record CM024244.1, read on the forward strand.
TTGCTAACAAAATTTCGTGACCGAACATAGAAATAAATACAAAGAAAGATGAAAATCTCATTCTTGGTCAGTTTTTTTGCTCATTTCTCGGAAACTATCAACTTTTCGTGATAAACCTTTCCATACAAAATGAAAGTACTGTTCTGGCTCAAATTATAGTTGAAAATGAGATATTTTCTATGACTCAATAAATGAAAAAAAATTAAATTCTATGGTTCCGATGATACGATCCTCTTGAAATTTTGCATGAACATTCAGTATATCAGTCTCGATTCATAAAAAAAATTTCACTCGAATCGGATATCTTGTTATGGAAATATAAAGATTCTTCTTCCAATATTCCAATTGAATTTTCTATGGTTCTGTTCACTTTTTGGTCCACAATTTTGCATGAAGCTTATTATGACCAACTTGCATATGGCCACAACATTTCATTTCAGTGGGTTTCATTTTGTCTGAGATATTGAGGAACAAATATTTTGAATGACCATATTTTGTTTCATAAAACATGGCCTATCTAAATTCTTGTTCCTCAATATCTCAGACAAAACAAAACCAATCGAAATGAAATGTTGCGGCCAAATGCAAGATGCTCATAATAAGCCTTATGCAGAATTTTGTGGTCATAGTGTGAACAAAACCATGAAAAATTCAATTGGAAAAATGAAAAGAAGAAGAAAAGAAGAATTTGAGTGAAACTCATTTTGTGAATCGAGACTGATATACTGAAAGTTCATGCAAAATTTCAAGAGAATCGCATCATCGAAATCATAGAATTCATTTTTTTTTTAATTTATATGTCATAGAAAATACCTCGTTTTCAACTATAATTTGAGCCAGAGCGGGTTGTCGCAGAACAAGTTGTGGCAGTACAATTTGTAGGAAATTTAATGTACTTTCATTTTGTATGGAAAGCTTTTTCACGAAAAGTTGATAGTTTTCCAGTAATGAGCAAAAAACTGACCAAGAATAAGATTTTTATTCTATTTTTGTATTATATTCTATGCTCCGTTACGAAATTTTGTTAGCAAACCTAAAATTCGGATTCAGCACCCCAAAAAATATAAAAAATGAAAGAAATCAAAACTACCCCAGAACTTTCCTGCAAGGGGTATTGTCCCGAAGATTCTTCATTTCAATTTATTCAGAATTCTGAAAAATCATGTCCAGCTCCGAGAAAGTCACAATTTTTTTGGTTACACAACTCCATTTATACACACCGTCGTCGATATTTCCTTTCGGACCTTCTTTCACTCCTACCGCAATATCCATTCACGAATAAAAAGTGACATTATCTGAGTTTGAAATTAGATTCGGCATTATGAACTCACAGTTGGAATTGATTTTCGTGCTTTAATGGGAATTCGAAATGTGTAAAGTAGGTACTTCAGTTTTTATATACTCACATCCAACTGATTCTGGAGAGTTTCCTTCTGAAAACATTCTGATATATTTTCTTTTTTCCCGTTTATAACACTAGTAATGATCTCGTCTGGTTCTTTATGCCTTTGAAGACATGAAGAATAATGTCACTTCAATATAATAATTTTTGTGCATACCGAAGCTATGAACCAATGAGTAAATTTTTGGCTGCATGATGTCCATAGATGGCTCTCATTCGACGTCAGAGTTCATAAATCAGGTAAATCTAGGTTATTCTATACTTGGTAGAAATAACTACTGAATTTAGAAATAATAAATTTAACAATTTGAATTTACATCATCTAAGATTTGAGTAGTCACTATCATTTACCGAAAAAAACAAATAACAGTGTACTGGTTTCGCGGAAGACAAAGGCAACTGAAGTCATACAGTCTTAAGAACATGTTAAATTTAGGAGATACTTTAGTACTGAACTCCTCGAAAGAATTAGTTGAATCGGTCCAGTCGTTCAAATTTTGGGATGAATCGAAGGTTTTGGTGAAAACCGAAAATCACTATAAAAAGGCGAAGACGAGTTTTAATGGTAGTACACGTAAACCTCAACATAGTAAGAATACGTGGAAGAATTTCCATTGAAATTTATTATGGCATGAAATACTGGAAAACATCGAACCCACATGGAAATAAACTAACTATAAAATAGCTCGTCGCCCTTCATTCCATATATAAATACTGCAGATTCGTAGTACATATTGCCCTCCGAGTTCTCGCTTAAATATGGCAACCCTGTCGGAGGATAGAAAGTATCACGCATAACCAATATACGCGGAGGTATGAGAGCCTTCTTTGTCTCATGAAATTTTTTTTTCTGAAATGTTTTCCCCTCTTTAGATGCCTTGATTCTATAGCTTCCCCTCAACATATATCAACAAAAAATTTTCTGCTCCGACCACCCCTTCACCCGGAGGTCAGGGCGCCTTCGGTACTACCCGGAGGTGACAGCGTATTACGAAGCAATATATATATATATATATATATATATATATATATATATATATATATCCAGCGTACTATATTGCGTCCATACATTGACATTGCGCCATACACTATTGCGTCCTGAATGATACTGCGTCCGTATACCGGACGCAGCATTGTTTTTCGACAATATCTAAGAAGTTTAAAGGGACTCATTGAAGGGAGTTGCCGCAAAATGTAGTGCGTAGTCTGGGCTAACCTTTAGAAAGCTATAAAATCAATCCAATACTGAATGAATGAGTTATAGCCTTTGTAAAATCGTGTTCGGAGACGCAGTAACGTGCGTTGCATGAAAGCTATAGTATATTTTTAGTTCACGCAAATTCTGCTTCGAGGGCGCTTTAACTGGTGAAAGCTGATATACGTCCTAATATACATCTTTCACTTGAAGCATAATATTGCGTCCCCAGTTTGGCAACACTGTATAGCTAATCTTGCAATTCGAGCAACGCATCTGGAAATAATCTAACGCTCCTCGACTGAAGCTTTGGCTTTCCGTTCCACAATCTATTATAGGTATTGTTTATTGTACTTCCTTGAAATCCTACTCGGCTAGAATTATGAAAATATTCCGTTTGGCGGGTCCTGGTTCATTTTGGGTTTTTGTTAGAGCTAAGAAAATATGTATGAATTTAATTGAAATCTTGAAGGATGTTTTTTTGTTTGAATGTATTGAATTGCATTAACATGGAAAACGAGATTCGTCACATTGTGAATGAAAAAATCAAAGCATAACAACTCTTCGAACAGAGATTAGAATTGGAATAGAAAATGCTGAAATGAAGCTGTACATGTAAAGAGGGTCAAAGATACATTCGTTAAGTTCATTATTTTCATCGTCAGTTTAAATGAAGTAGCCGTACAATGTGGAAAGTTTCTGTTGTTTGAGGATCATCGATTTTTTTTCTAGTGAAAATAATCAAAAACATGAGTCGATAGATTTTAGACATTGAAGACATCCATGATTAAATTTTTGTCATTTAAAAATCTCTTCATTCGCCCGAAACATCAAGTTTATTATTATTATTATCACATTCGAGATGAACATTTTTGCTAAATCTCCTCTTATGATCTGCTTTTATGTCTAAATGAAACTTTTTTCTTCTAGAACGTTGCTCAGTCACCATTATTTATACATCTCATTTATATTTAAATAACGTACCATGATTTCGAGGTGCTTGGCTGCGAATAGAGTCCCTTTTTGTTTTTCATTTATGGACTATATCAGGATTAAGTATTGTTGATTCATTGCTCATCGATGTCTGTTTAAATAATCTACGACACTTCATTCGAATGATCAGAAAGATCATAACGTTCGCCATTCAACTCATATGACTATATGGCATGAATCATTGAATCTCTTTCATGTGAACGCTTACGATTACTATAATATGTAATTTCAAACGATAAGGCTCGACTCTAACGAATCTTTGGTCAAAATGAATTCTGTTCCTAAGGCCATTCATCCGCAAACACATAAATTCTGAAAAATTTTGCTAGAGAATTGAAATTTTAAGGGTGGGTTTCTATGCTGCGGTTAAGTTCGTTAATGACCAAAATTCCACACTGTGTTTTATAAAGTATGGCCATTCTAAGTTTTGCTTTTCTAATTTCTCGAACAATTAAGAATTCATCGAACTCAAATTTTGTGATCGTATAAAGCATATTCATATCAAGCAATGTATAAAATATTGCGGCAATAGTGTTACCTACACCATAAAAACATCCGTTAGAATAAAAAAATAAAATGACAATATTTCTACAACAAAATAACTGGTTGAAATGAAATTTATTTTGAGAATGAACATTAACATACTGAATGTTCAGGCAAAATTTGAGAAGGATGTCATCAGAACCATAAAATTGAATTTTTTTCAAATAATCGATTTTTCAGATTTTATTCAGTTTGCATTTTCATGTTTGATACCAGTTCAAATCAGTACGCAAAAATGTGTGGGATAAATAGTTTGATCAGAATGATGAAAAACTTTATCGAATTATGGAAATAAATTATTTTATATTGATTTTTTATTTCATTTGGTCAGGCCAAGATATATTGAAAAAAAATTGAGAAAAGCTCTGATCATTGGTTGAGCAATAATACTATTACCTCAAACTTTTATATGGGACTCAAAATTGATACCAAATATATGAATGCATAATTTCAGCACAACCGGAATAATATTTTGGAAATCATTCAAAAAATTAAATGAACAAAAAAATGATTTGAAAAAATTAATTTCTATGATGATGCGATCCTCTTGAAAACTTGCATGAACATTTAGTAGGTACCTATATCACTCGCAATTCACAAAATGAATTTTAGCCGAATCGGATATCCTGTTATGGAAATGGAGAGATTTTTCCTTTCAATATTCCAATTGAATTTTCTATGGTTCTTTTAACACTATGGAGACAAATTTTTGCATGAGCATGGAGTATACCAATGTTTATTCACATATATGAAGAATAAATTGAATTCTATGGTTATGATGATGCGATCTTTTCAAAAGTTTGCATGAACATTAAGTATATCAGTCTTTATTCACAAAATTAATTTCACTCGAATCGGATATTCTGTTATTGAAATATAAAAATTCTTCTTTTCAATATTCCGTTTGAATTTTCTATGATTCTTTCAACACTATGGCCACAAAATTTTGCATGGAAAATCGGTATATCAGTGTTCATTCAAAAAAGAAATTTCACTCGAATCGGATATCCTGTTGAGGAAATATAAAGATTCTTCTTTTCAATATTTCGTTTAAATTTTCTATATCACTATTGATTCACAAAATGAATTTCAGCCAAATCGGATATCCTTTTATGGAAATGAAAAGATTCTTCCTTTCAATATTGCAACTGAATTACCTATAGCTCTGTAAACACTATGGCAACAAAATTTTGCATGAACAGTCAGTAAATCAGTCTTTATTAACAAAATGAATTTTTTCGAATTGGATATCTTGTTATGGAATATGAACTTTTCTCTTTTCAAAGTTCCAATTGAATTTTCTATGGTTCTGTTTACACTATGGCCTCAAACATATGCATGAGGCTTTTTATGAGCATCTTGCATATGGCAGCAAAATTTCATTCCCATTGGTTTCGATTCGTCTGAAATATTGAAGAACAAAAATTTTAAATGGCCATCTTCTATGGAACATCCTGTATGATCTGGCTGTTTAATGAACTTAACCGAGGCATGTGGAAACCGAACTCACCTTAAAAATTCAAGTCTCTATGAAAATCCCTTCAAAAGTTATCGTGGAACGGCCGTAAGGAAGGCCGGCCCGACGAACAGAATTGAATTTGACCACGATTTTTTCATCAGGGAGTCGAAACCTTTCGTTTAAGAAACTTTTTCGGTTCTAAATTAGAAAATTACAGACATTTGCGCAGAACGATATAGCACTCGTTTAAGAAGAAGGATGGCTCAAGAAGAATCTATTATTGCCTGACGATCCACTAACAATAAGATGTAGTTTGAATTTTTTTATTAAAATACATTACCTTTCGCGATGAACACAGACATTCTTTGCAAAAATCGTCAATTCTTCTGAAACCAAAATCACGAAGATTCAAAAAAGGGTGATATGGCCTCTAGTTTGCCAAACCTTAAATTCAGGACGAGGAAAATACTGTGGACCGAAAAAAAACTTAGAAATATGATCGACAGTACTTCAAAAACAGTTTGAACGCTCATTCTACTGAAACATGTTTTGACAAATATCTGTTATTTTCGAATTTTGAGCCGCAAAAGGTCTCTAACAATAGGGTTCAACTCCCTCATGACGAATTCATGGTCATATTCAATTCTGTCCGTGGGGCCGTCCGTCCGTCTGTCCGTTAGCACGATTACTTTCGAAGGGATTGTCCAAGAGATTCAAAATTTTCAGGGCGAGTTCAGTTAAAAATGCCTTGGTTAAGTTCGTTAAGCAACCAAATCGTACAGGTGTTCCATAAAATATCGCTATCCAAAATTATTGATCCTCAATATCTCAGACAGAACGAAACCAATTGGAATGGAATTTTGCGGCCCCATGCAGGATGCTCATAAAGCTTCATGCAAAAATTTGTGGCCAGTAAAATGCAACCATGGAAAACTCAATTGGAATATTGAAAAGAAGAATCTCTATATTTTCCGAACAAGATATCCGATTCAAGTGGAATTTATTGTGTGTCCACCTTTTCGAAAATGAAAAAAATTTTTCTTGCATTCGTGAGTAACTTGTTAGTAACTATTTGTAAAATCAAAATTTTCGTTTGTACCTCAAAGGAACTGGTGGAAAAACACCGCATTCCGCTGGGTGCTAACTTCACGAGCACCCACATTTTGGAAATTAAAAAAAAATTTTGCAATCGTTAGTAACTCGTTAGTAACTATTTGTAATGCAAAAAATTTTGTTTGTAACCTTACCTGCCATGAGAAAATGACACCCCCAAAATGCGAAGTTAGCACCCACTTTTTCGAAAATAAAGAAGATTTTGTTTGCATTCGTTAGTAACACCTCAGTAACTATTTGTAATTCAGAAATTTTCGTTTGTAACTTAACCTGTTACGAAAAAATTACACCCCTAAAATGCGAAGTTAGCACCCACTTTTTCGAAAATGAAAAAAAAAATTTGCATTCGTTAGTAACTCGTAAGTAACTATTTGTAACAACAAAATTTTCGTTTGTACCTCAAAGGAACTGGTGGAAAAGACCGCATTCCACTAGGTGCTAACTTCACGGGCACCCACATTTTCGAAAATTAAAAAAAAATAGTTGCATTCGTTAGTAACTCGTTAGTTACTATTTGTAACGAAAAAAAATTGTTTGTAACCTTATCTGTCATGTGAAAATGACACCCCCAAAAGTCGTAAGTAAGCACCCACTTTTTCGAAAATGGAGAAGTTTTTTTTGCATTCGTTTTTAACACGTTAGTAACTATTTGTAACTCAAAAATTTTCGTTCAGGACTCTACGTTGCTGTATGTCGTAGAAATGATGGGGCTTTGGAGTTATATGATCATATGACTAAAAAAATTAAGCTTGTTCCGAAAACAATGAGGCTTGATGTCTAACTACTGTTGTACAGTATTTAATCATAATATGTAGTAAAAAATTAAATGTTTTTTGAAATATATTTTTTAATGAAATGAAATGCAATTTATTTTCATGAAAGTATGAACAGACTCCATTTTATGAGGTTTCAAAAGTTATTCATGCATTGGTAAAATCTAGAGCATACAAATATATGAATTGTATGAAAAAAATAAACCACATATCTATTAATTAATTCTTTAACGGTCTCACAATTGAAAGAAGAAGTGCCGTCTTCTAGCAGATATCAAGATTTTGGAAAATCGTCAATTTCGGTTTTAGTTCAACATGGAATCCATCATTTTATGATTTAATCCTTATGAACAGCACGAGTGATTCCTTTAATTTTATCAGACAATATGGGTAATGCGATATGTTTTTGAAAATGTTCTTTCTTTTTTAACGCGACAGTATTTATTTGAGATTTTTCTTACGTAGATATACCTAATATTCCACTTCTGAAAACGAAATATGGCGCATCAGATAATTTTTAATTTATTTATATATAATATAATAACCAGTCAATTTGAAACATAGATAAACGGTAAATAGGATATGCTATTGCGTTTATTTCCCAAGTTCTATTTCTCATTAATCTAATATCTGAATTGATTTAATTTGAAAAGCGCTAGTTTGATTCGCAATATGAATTTATCAACTCAATGGAATCAGACGGGAGGGTCAAATTTGATTTGATTTGATTGAAAAAAAAGACATGAGTGTCATGAATTTCTTAACTCCACTGCTCAATAAAGCAATACTCCTTAAAATGGTAAGAATTTTGCTACAATCTTTGTCTCTAATTTCTAATTTTCTCGGAAAGCATTCTTCAATTCATTTTTAATATTTGAATGAAAGTATTATATAATTCTGATTCATATGAATTAAAAATATGAATCTAATGTTTCTTACAATTATTCAATATTGAAACTGAAATCACATTTGCAATTTAAGTATTGCTGTTTTTTCTTTTATTGGCAGTTAACAAACTCATAATTTTCTGACACAAACAGACACAATCGAGTTACTACCGTATCGAAAAGAATTTTTTTTTAGAAAGAGTATATTCTAACCACGCATTTTAGAGATGGGTTTACAGACAAAAATTGTAAATGGTTACTTACGGGTTACTAACGAATGCTAAAAAAATCTTCTTCATTTTCTAAGAAGTGGGTATTAACTTCGCATTAAACGATTGTAATTTTTTCATTACAGGTTAGGTATGTGTACAAACGGAAATTTCACTTAGTTACTAACGAGTTACTAGCGAATAGGAAAGAAACTTCTACATTTTCGAAAAAGTGGGTGCTAACTTTCCATTTTGGAGGCGCATTTTTCCCTTTATAGATAAGGTCACAAACGGAAATTTTTATGGTCCTAATAGTTACTAACGTGTTACTAACGAATGCAGAAAAATCTTCCTCATTTTAGATGAAGTGGGAGCTAATATCGCATTTTGAGGGTGTCATTTTTCCATTACAGGTTAGGTAACAAACGAAACTTTTTGTGTTTCTACGAGTTAATAACGAATGCAAAAAAAACTTCTTTTTCGAAAAAGTGGGTGCTAACTTCCCATTTCAGGGGTGTAGTTTTTTCGTTCCAGATAAGGAAACAATCGAAAATTTTAGTGGTACAAATAGTTACTGACGTGTTACTAACGAATGCGAAAAAAACCTTCCTCATTTTCGAAAAATTGGATGCTAATTTAGCATTTTGGGGTTGTCATTTTCTCATGACAGGTATGGTTACAAACAAAATTTTTTGCTTTACAAATAGTCACTAACGAATGGAACAAATTTTTTCTTAATTTCCGAAAATGTGGGTGCCCGTGATGTAAGCACCCAGCGGAATGCGGTATTTTTTCACCAGTTCCTTTGAGGTACAAACGAAACTTTTGATGTTACAAATAGTTACTAACGACTTACTAACGAATACAAAAAAATTTTTTTCGTTCTCGAAAAAGAGGGTGCTAATTTCCTATTTTGGGGGTTCATTTTTTCATGACACCCAGCGAAATGCGGTGTTTTTTCACCAGTACCTTTGAAGTACAAACGAAAATTCTGAAGTAACAAATAGTTACTTACGAGTTACTAACGAATGCAGTAAAAAATTTTTTTCATTTTCGAAAAAGTGGGTGCTTACTTCACGGACACATTTAGTGTGTGTATGAAGATTGATATACTGAATGTTTATGCACAATTTCGAGAGAATCGCATCATCAGAACCACAGAATTGAATTTTGTCAAGAGTCAAGTTTTCACATATTTCTGTTTTCGAATTGTACTGACATTTTGCATTTATAAAATTAAAATTAATTTTATGTTCTATACAAAATTATGAGGTAATATCCACATTGCTCCACCAAGTAACGAACGCTTAAAAGCACCAGCTCAGGGCTTTCTTTAATTTCATATAGTTCTAATGGTAAAGTTCCGAAGAAGATATCTGTATTATACCTAACCAATGACCATGTCATTAAGGTCGAATATTCACATATGAGGATATTCAAGAAAATTTAGAAATTTGGCAACATCGCTGGACGTCATAACATGCTGAGAGTGAAAGAAGAATATATGCTTGGACGCAATATGGTACTAGAAGTGGAAGCTGTATATTCACTGGACGCAATAATGATAGGAAGATGAAAGGACGCCATATTGTACATGTATATTGCTTTCTTATTTTTGAAGATATCGGAGATCTGGCACTGGGGATCTACCTAATTTTTTACGTAGATTAATATACTTCAATCAGATTTCTTCTAAATAGCGTATTTCTGGGGGACGCAACAATGTCGGTTTATGAAAGGACGCAACAAAGTACGCGGGATGTATATATATATATATATATATATATATATATATATATATATATATATATATATTTATCTGACAGACGTATCCAGTCCCGATACGTTTCTAAGGCGACCTAAGACCCATATAATCCGGCAGTTTTTCAGTTGTATATATGCAAAAAATGGACTTATTGCAAATATAACTCACTAGGCATACTGAGAGGGGAAAGGAATTTTTTCATTTAAAAAAGTCATATAATCAATATTACTTTTCGGTCCCGAAACATTACGCCACCTTTCCAATCCCACTTATACAGTATCGGTATATACGACCAACGTTTTCGATCCAAGCGGTGTTGCCAGGTTGCCGGGACCGGTCGCTACAATTTCAGTGTATAAAAGGGATCAAAAGAGTAGGTGCCATAAAAGAATTTGTATATGTAATGATGAGTCGACGAAAAGATCAAATATCCTTCGGAAGGGAACAACTGCCTGACCGTGAAGATGAAATTTCTCATTTTCATTCGCTGAAAAATGACTGATCCTGGATTCCGAGGTCTTAAAATTTTCTTATTTTCGGTAATCGACAATTAGGGTGCATTGATGGATTTTTTTCAACTCACTGTATGGTATCAAAACTTTCAAAAAGAACCCAACTTTAAAAATCCATTCACTCTGGTCGTAAAGGTTCTTTGTGATGCATAATTTTTTTGTACTGAGAAAGTTTCATTTATCGAAATTTCATGTTTTCACAATGAGCTGAATGTTCATTCATGAGGAGACGTAATTGTTCGAATGAAAACACATTTCTCAATGATCTTGAAACGAACTCTTTAGTTAGACAATTGAAGCAAAATGATAAGGGGTGAATCAATCAAGTGCGTCGCCAGGTTTTTTCCTGGGGAAATAAAATTTTTGGGGAGTTATAAAATTGGCAATGACAAAAATGATTCAGAACTATGATAGAAGAAATCAATATTATATTGAAAACATGGTTTGAAAGGAATGTGAAATTTCCTATATTCTTATTAATCTATTCATACGTCTTAGTTTTTTTCTACGACAGTATTATAACTTCAGGAATATAAATCAATTTCCAGATACGTACTATGATAAAGTGGTTGAGTAAACCACGATAGTTCAGTAAAAAACAATAAACTATTATTATTGGTTCAAGGGAATTGAAGAATCCCGATTGAAGCAAATTCATTCTGAAAGTTGCTTCCATATTTTTTACCTCAGAAATATCCTTTCTTATAACGCTTCAAAAAATTGAAATCTCCATAAAATACGGAAATACTCTGCGTATACAGGTTGGCCATTTGAAAACAAAACAGAGCCACTTACTAGCGAATTGGCCACAGTCGTTAGAACGTAGAGGAAGATCAATTTTTGTTTGGAGAGGGTAGACGCAACTGATTAGAGATATATCCACCCCCTGCATGAGGCAGCGGCCACCCTCAAACTTTGAATGAAGAAGACAGGTTGTGATGCCTAAAATGAAAGCTTTTCACGCCAGCTTTCTATTATTGAACTTTTTTCGAGAATTGGTTTAATGACATATTAATATATTCATAATATCATATGAGAATACTTTCTGATTCGTGTTGAGACATTAATGTTTTCTTGAATTTGTGGTTATTTATTCATTTTTAAACTATGATTTTTCAGCAATTGTTTTTCATAAGTGAAATTGTCGTCCTCTTAAGTGGGATGGCTGTCATTTTTGAATTTGCAATAGGGAAAGATTGGCGTGGGATATATCATTTGAAAGCTAAGCTCATCAGGTTTTGATAATTTGCAGCCTTCTGTAAAATTGAACTGAATTTCAATTAATGGTTCAACTAAATTTCCTTCAATTTTACTCACATAAGGACTTTTCTACTTTCCCGCAATCAAATATTCCCTTGTTTAAGTATCTCAGAAAACAAATAAACAAATAAAAAGACGAGAAATTTTACTATCATTTTGGAGAAACGATTCATGCAAGATCAAGAATAAGGAAATATTTTTGGAGTGGGTAGCTCTCAAATGATGTATCACATGGCTAATACTACTTATCGAAAATTCCAGAGGGGTAGCCAACCCACTGGCTATTCCACTTCTTGAAGTCAATCTCCATGAAACCATAGTTTTGAAATAACAGGATAATCAAAACACTTTAGGTCTTATCACGAATCAGAGAAGATTATGACCATCATATAATAATCTGTATTTTTCTCGAAAACACAATTGAAATCGACTTCATTGGGTTTTCGAGAAATATACAGAAATACGAAGCTGATATGTGGAGTTTTTATATGAGGTATCAAACAATCTATATTCCCTCTTTAAAAACTGTTTCTTTAAACTTCGTAGATAACGGCACGTAAAATTATTGAAACATAGATAAATTGAAAATAGTTAGGTTAGCCTTCTTAAAGGCAAGGAATTTTTTGTTTGTCATTTTTTTTCTTAAATTACTTGACTTCGCAGTCGCCAAAAATATTGGGTGTTTCCATCACTCGGAGAAACTTGCATTGAGGCCCTGATGTAGGGCCACTGCTAACATCTCAAAGAGTGAAGATGAAGTAATCAGGGCTTTCAGCATGCAATCTGTGATGATTGAACTTCTCATTTAACAACAAAGCATCCACTTAATATTACAATAGGTACAGAAACAACTCGTCAAAATGAGAGAGAAAAAAACTTCCACTAACACGACATGAAAAAGTGTTTTAAGAGTTTTTTGAACCTTACAAAACTATCGGAGATAGCCATTATTTGATTCGAGACTGTTATAAGCAGCCTGACGGCGCGGCGCGGCGTCGCATCGGAGAGTGCTGTCCTGTATTCGTTCTACGAAACATGACCTCGAAAATTATAGTATTCACACTACACAAGATAGTCGAGTGAAGTTTGGCATAAATGTTATATTTTATAGTTCACACCATGTGACATAAGAATTTCGATTGGAAATCTACAGAATGATATATTTTCTGGAACACTGTCCCCTGTTTACCTCCAGAAAACGTTAATTTGAAAAAATGTAGAGAACAGCTTGGTTTTTCCACAAAATTCACTGTTAGTTTTATCATATCTGTTATCGATTTAAAAAAAAATTCAAAAAATCCTCGAAAAAAATCAAAATTGTTATGAAGAATCCAGGCAATAAGCGGATGTACTGTTCGTAAATGATAATGGGAGTTGATTCCCATTAACCGCACTGCAGTGACCCTTATTACCCGATCGTACTAAATGTGAAAAAAATTTAAAAAAAATTTTAATTGGCAATAAAATACAAGAGGTATTTTTCAAATCAATAATATGAGGTTACCGGTGAACCTTCAGTTCATGTTCATATCAAAAGAATCTAATGACAATATACGAGTCTATCCGGAATATTCGCTGAGAATTTCACCCGACGGCCCTGGCGGTTGTCTATACCGGGATCGTATAAGTCCTCGAATAGTGAATTCAAGGTGTATGAATTAGAAAGAGATCAAATACAACTATAACGCTCTCAACAAGCAGCGTTGCCATATTTAGGGACTCATTGCGTTGGTCTACTATACAAATTATATACATCGAACTCATGTCGACCGAAGCGCCCTCGCACTGGCCACTCCCTGAAACTTTTTGTATATAATCACGTGTATAACCGATTTTTCAGACCCGGCTGAAAATTCACCCCTAGCATCCCTTCATCCCCCTCAAAACGATTCTAAGGTCAAACGTTACCAGACCCGGAGCCGGGTCTGGACACGTCACTTTTGGGTTTGAAAGTCGGTCGAGTATACCGATTTGGGTCTGTGTAGGCGGCCGAACAAATCTATATATATATATATATATATATATATATATATTTATCTGACAGGCGTATCCAGTCCCGATACGTTTCTAAGGCGACCTAAGACCCATATAATCCGGCAGTTTTTCAGTTGTATATATGCAAAAAATGGACTAATTGCAAATATAACTCACTAGGCATACTGAGAGGGGAAAGGATTTTTTTCATTTAAAAAAGTCGTATAATCAAAATTACTTTTCGGTCCCGAAACATTACGCCAACTTTCCAATCCCACTTATACAGTATCGGTATATACGACCAACCTTTTCGATCCAAGCGGTGTTGCCAGGTTGCCGGGACCGGTCGCTACAGTTTCAGTGTATAAAAGGGATCAAAAGAGTAGGTACCATAAAAGAATTTGTATATGTAATGATGAGTCGACGAAAAGATTAAATATCCTTCGGAAGGGAACAACTGCCTGACCGTGAAGATGAAATTTCTCATTTTCATTCGCTGAAAAATGACTGATCCTGGATTGCGAGGTCTTAAAATTTTCTTATTTTCGGTAATCGACAATTAGGGTGCATTGATGGATTTTTCTCAACTCACTGTATGGTATTAAAACTTTCAAAAAGAACCCAACTTTAAAAATCCATTCACTCTGGTCGTTGAAGCTTCTTTGTGATGCATATTTTTTTGTACTGAGAAAGTTTTATTTATCGAAATTTCATGTTTTCACAATGAGCTGAATGTTCATTCATGAGGAGACGTAATTGTTCGAATGCAAACACATTTCTCAATGATCTTGAAACAAACCCTTTAGTTAGACAATTGAAGCAAAAAGATAAGGGGTGAATCAATCAAGTGCGTCGGCAGGGTTTTTTCCTGGGGAATTAAAATTTTTGGGGAGTTATAAAATTGGCAATGACAAAAATGGTTCAGAACTATGATAGAAGAAATTAATATTATATTGAAAACATGGTTTGAAAGTAATGTGAAATTTCCTATATTATTATACAGGGTGTTTCATTGGGAAAGATAAATACTTCACAGGTGCATAGGTGGCACCAAGACGGTTCTAGAGATACCCCATTCATTGGGTCTCACTGTCTTCGTAGCCGAGATACAGGGTGTTTTATGAATTTTGCCCGTTTCTTCCTGAGGCCGTACCAGACGAACCACCTGGTATATTTTCTTCATATTTGGCAAATATGTTCCTAATTGAGAGCCCAAACATATCATGCAATAACCGCCTCAAAAATCCAGGTCCGGGTCAACAAAAAATTATGAATCGTTTGAATACTTGAAACAACACCCTGTACATCGGAATTTTGAAAATCTGTTTTAATATGCGAAAACACCACTAAAAACTAAACTGGGACGTATACTTCAAATTTTCGCGCAGAAAGTTTTACTGCACAAATTTTCAAGGTAAAAGTTAAGTTTTTAGGAACTTGGATACCCGAAAATGGTTTGAAGTGACTTTAACAATGAATTATCAACAATATTGAATCCATAATTATTTCAACATTACTCTGTAATTCATTTTCACATTGGTTTTCCTTTTTATAGCCGTATACTTAAAAATCCAGGTCCGGGTTAACGAAAATTATGAATCGTTTGAATACTCGAAACAACAACCTGTACATCGGAATTCGAAAATACCACTAAAAACTGAACTGAGACGTACACTTCAAATTTTCGCGCAGATAGTTTCAATGCACAAATTTTCAACGTAAAAGTGAAGTTTTTAAGAACTTGGATACCTGAAAGTGGTTTGAAGTGACTTTTAACAATGAATTATCAAAATATTGAAATCCATAATTATTATACGTAATAATGCAACTCACTTCTCAATAAATGAAAACTAATGTGAAAATGAATTACACAGTAATGTTGAAATAATTATGGATTCAATATTGTTGATAATTCATTGTTAAAAGTCACTTCAAACCACTTTCAGGTATCTTAGTTCTTAAAAACTTCACTTTTACATTGAAAATTTGTGCATTGAAACTATCTGCGCGAACATTTGAAGTGTACGTCTCAGTTCAGTTTTTAGTGGTATTTTCGAATTTTAAAACAGATTTTCAAAATTCCGATGTTTCGTTGTTTCGAGGATTCAAACGATTCATAATTTTCGTTAACCCGGACCTGAATTTTCAAGTATACGGCTATAAAAAGGAAAACCAATGTGGAAATGAATTACAAAGTAATGTTGAAATAATTATGGATTCAATATTGTTGATAATTCATTGTTAAAGTCACTTCAAACCACTTTCGGGTATCCAAGTTTCTAAAAACTTCACATTTACCTTGAAAATTTTTGCAGTAAAACTTTCTGCGCGAAAATTTGAAGTATACGTCTCAGTTTAGTTTTTAGTGGTATTTTCGAATTTTAAAACAGATTTTCAAAATTCCGATGTACAGAGTGTTGTTTCGAGGATTCAAACGATTCATAATTTTTTGTTGACCCGGACCTGGATTTTCGAGGCGGTTATTGCATGATATGTTTGGGCTCTCAATTAGGAACATATTTGCCAAATATGAAGAAAATGTACCTGGTGGTTCGTCTGGTACGGCCTCAGGAAGAAACGGGCAAAATTCATAAAACACCCTGTATCTCGGCTACAAAGACAGTGAGACCCAATAAATGGGATATCCCTAGAACCGTCTTGGTGCCACGTATGCACCTGTGAAGTATTTACCTTTTTCAATGAAACACCCTGTATATCTATTCATACGTCTTAGTTTTTTTCTACGACAGTATTATAACTTCAGGAATATAAATCAATTTCCAGATACGTACTATGATAAAGTGGTTGAAAAAACCACGATAGCTCAATAAAAAACAATAAACTATTATTATTGGTTCAGGGGAATTGAAGAATTCCGATTGAAGCAAATTCATTCTGAAAGTTGCTTCCATATTTTTTACCTCAGAAATATCATTTCTTATAACGATTCAAAAAATTGGAATCTACATAAAATACGGAAGTACTCTGCGTATACAGGTTGGCCATTTGAAAACAAAACAGAGCCACTTACTAGCGAATTGGCCACAGTCGTTAGAACGTGGAGGAAAATCAATTTTTGTTTGGAGAGGGTAGACGCAACTGATTAGAGATATATCCAACCCTTGCATGAGGCAGCGGCCACCCTCAAACTTTGAATGAAGAAGACAGGTTGTGGTGCCTAAAATGAAAGCTTTTCATGCCAGCTTTTTATTATTGAACTTTTTTCGAGAATTGGTTTAATGACACATTAATATATTCATAATATCATATGAGAATACTTTCTGATTCGTGTTGAGACATTAATGTTTTCTTGAAATTGTGGTTATTTATTCATTTTTAAACTATGATTTTTCAGCAATTGTTTTTCATGAGTGAAATTGTCATCCTCTTAAGTGGGATGGCTGTCATTTTTGAATTTTCAATAGGGAAAGATTGTCGTGGGATATATCATTTGAAAGCTCATCAGGTTTTGATAATTTGCAGCCTTCTGTAAAATTGAACTGAATTTCAATTAATGGTTCAACTAAATTTCCTTCAATTTTACTCAATTAAGGACTTTTCTACTTTCCCGCAATCAAATATTCCCTTGTTTAAGTATCTCAGAAAACAAAATATTAAAAAAACGAGAAATTTTACTATAATTTTGGAGAAACGATTCATGCAAGATCAAGAATCAGGAAATATTTTCAGAGTGGGTAGCTCTCAAATGATGTATCACATGGCTAATACTACTTATTGAAAATTCCAGAGGGGTAGCCAACCCACTGGCTATTCCACTTCTTGAAGTCAATCTCCATGAAACCATAGTTTTGAAATAACAGGATATTCGAAACACTTTAGGTCTTATCACGAATCAGAGAAGATTATGACCATCCTATAATAATCTGTATTTTTCTCGAAAACACAATTGAAATCGACTTCAATTGGGTTTTCGAGAAAAATACAGAAATACGAAGCTGATATGTGGAGTTTTTATATGAGGTATCAAACAATCTATATTCCCTCTTTAAAAACTGCTTTTTTAAACTTCGTAGATAACGGCACGTAAAATTATTGAAACATAGATAAATTGAAAATAGTTAGGTTAGCCTTCTTAAAGGCAAGAAATTTTTTGTTTGTCATTTTTTTTCTATCTTAAAATCACTCGACTTCGCAGTCGCCAAAAATATTGGGTGTTTCCATCACTCGGAGAAACTTGCATTGAGGCCCTGATGTAGGGCCACTGCTAACATCTCAAAGAGTGAAGATGAAGTAATCAGTGCTTTCAGCATGCGATCTGAGATGATTGAACTTCTCATTTAACAACAAAGCATCCACTTAATATTACAAAAGGTACAGAAACAACTCGTCAAAATGAGAGAAAAAAAAACTTCCACTAACCCGACATGAAAAAGTGTTTTAAGAGTTTTTTGAACCTTACAAAACTATCGGAGATAGCCATTATTTGATTCGAGACTGTTATAAGCAGCCTGACGGCGTCGCATCGAAGAGTGCTGTCCTGTATTCGTTCTACGAAACATGACCTCGAAGATTATAGTATTCACACTACACAAATCTACAGAATGATATATTTTCTGGAACACTGTCCCCTGTTTACCTCCAGAAAATGTTAATTTGAAAAAATGTAGAGAACAGCTTGGTTTTTCCACAAAAGTCTTTAATCACTGTTAGTTTTATCATATCTGTTATCGATTTCAAAAAAAAAATTCAAAAAAATCCTCAGAAAAAATCTAAATTGTTATGAAGAATCCAGGCAATAAGTGGATGTACTGTTCGTAAATGATAATGGGAGTTGATTCCCATTAACCGCACTGCAGTGACCCTTATTACCCGATCGTACTAAATGTGAAAAAAATTAAAAAAAACTTAATTTGGCAATAAAATACAAGAGGTATTTTTCAAATCAATAATATGAGGTTACCGGTGAACCTTCAGTTCATGTTCATATCAAAAGAATCTAATGACAATATACGAGTCTATTCGGAATATTCGCTGAGAATTTCACCCGACGGCGCCAGCGGTTGTCTATACCGGGATCGTATAAGTCCTCGAATAGTGAATTCAAGGTGTATGAATTAGAAAGAGATCAAATACAACTATAACGCTCTCAACAAGCAGCGTTGCCATATTTAGGGACTCATTGCGTTGGTCTACTATACAAATTATATACATCGAACTCATGTCGACCGAAGCGCCCTCGCACTGGCCACTCCCTGAAACTTTTTGTATATAATCACGTGTATAACCGATTTTTCAGACCTGGCTGAAAATTCACCCCTAGCATCCCTTCATCTCCCTCAAAACGATTCTAAGGTCAAACGTTACCAGACCCGGAGCCGGGTCTGGACACGTCACTTTTGGGTTTGAAAGTCGGTCGAGTATACCGATTTGGGTCTGTGTAGGCGGCCGAACAAATCTATATATATATATATATATATATATATATATATATATCCAGCGTACTATATTGCGTCCATACATTGACATTGCGCCATACACTATTGCGTCCTGAATGATACTGCGTCCGTATACCGGACGCAGCATTGTTTTTCGACAATATCTGTGAAGTTTAAAGGGACCCATTGAAGGGAGTTGCCGCAAAATGTAGTGCGTAGTCTGGGCTAACCTTTAGAAAGTTATTAAATCAATCCAATCTCGGATGAATGAGCTATAGCTTTTGTAAAATCCTGTTTGGGGACGCAGTAACGTGCGTTGCATGAAAGCAATAGTATATTTTTAGTTCACGCAAATTCTGCTTCGAGGGCGCTTTAACTGGTGAAAGCTGATATACGTCCAAATATACATCTTTCACTTAAAGCATAATATTGCGTCCCCAGTTTGGCAACAGTGTATAGCTAATCTTGCAAGTCGAGCAACACATCTGGAAATAATCTAACGCTCCTCGATTGAAGCTTCGGCTTTCCGTTCCACAATCTAGTACATTGTTTGGTAATACTTCCTTGAAATCCTACTCGGCTAGAATTATGAAAATATTCCATTTGGCGGGTCCTGGATATTTTTGGGTTTTTGTTAGAGTTAAAAAAATATGTATGAACTTAATTGAAATCTTGAAGAATGTTTTTTTGTTTGAATGAATCGACATTCGTCACATTGTGTATGGAAAATTCAAAGCATAACAACTCTTCGAACAGGAATAAGAATTAGAATCGAAAATGCTGAAATGAAGCTGTACATGTAAAGAGGGTCAAAGATACATTCGTTAAGTTAATTATTTTCATCGTCAGTTTAAAAGAAGTAGCCTTACAATGTTGAAGGTTTCTATTGTTTGAGGATCGTCCAATTTTTTTCTAGTGAAATCAATCAAAAACATGACTCGATTTCAGACATTGAAGACATCCATGATTACATTTTTGTCATTTAAAACTTTCTTCATTCGTCCGAAACATCGAGTTTATCATTTATATTATCATATTCAAAATGAAAATTTTCTCTTAATCTCCTCTTATGATCTGCTTTTATGTTCAAAATGAAACTATTGTTTTCTGGAACGTCGCTCAGTCTCTATTTCACCTACATCTCATTCATATTTAAATAAAGTACCATGATTTCGAGATGCTTGGCTGCGAATAGACTCTCTTTTTGTTTTTCATTCATGGACTATAATATTAGGATTGAGTATTCTCGGTTCATTGCTCCTCGATGTCTGTTCCAAAAATTTACGACACTTTATTCGAATGATCAGAAAGATCATTGGTTAAAAATTATCCATAACGTTCACCATTCAACTCATATGAGCATATGGCATAAATCATTGAACTCTTTCATGTGAACGCTTACGATTACTAAAAATAAGTGTTTCAACTTCATGTTTTATGAGAGCTCGTTCAACTTAAACGACATTTTGTTTCGTCCCAAATGTCAGTAATTATCGAATTTTGAGCCATAAATAATTTCAAACCGTAAAGTTCGACTCTAACGAATCTTTGGTCAAAATGAATTCTGTTCCTAAGGCCAAACACTAAAACTCTGAAAAATTTTCCTAGAGAATTGAAATTCTAAGGGTGGGTCTCTATGCTGCGGTTAAGTTCGTTAATGACCAAAATCCCACAGTGTGTTTTATAAAGTATGGCCATTCTAAGTTTTGCTTTTCAAATTTCTTGAACAATATAGAACCAAGCGAATCGTTTTGTGATCGTATAAAGCATATTCATATCAAGCAATGTATGAAATATTGTGGCAATAGTGTAACTAAAAACATAAAAAGATCTTTTGACTTTTGGAATACAAAACATGAAATGACAATATTTCTACAACAAAACAACTGGTTGAAATGAAATTTATTTTGAGAATGACCATTAACACACTGAATGTTCATGCAAAATTTGAGAAGGATGTCATCAGAACCATGAAATTAAATTTTTTCTCGAATAATCGATTCTTCAATTTTTTTTTCAGACTATTCCGATACTTTAAATACGATCTAGCTGAAAGTTTGCATTTTCATGTTTGATACCAGTTCAAATCAGTACGCAGAAATGTGAGAGAATAAATTGTTTCATCAGAATAATGAAAAATTCTATCAAATTATGGAAAAAAAATATTATTATATTTATATTCATTCCATTCGGTCAGGCGAAGATATATTGAAAAAAATTGAGAAAAGCTCTGATCATTGGTGGAGCAATAAGTCTATTACTCAAACTTTTATATGGGACTCAAAATTGATACCAAATATATAATGCAAAATCTCAGCATAATCGGAATTACTTTTGGAAATTATTCAAAAAATGAAATATGTACAAAAAAATAATTTAAAAAAATTGATTTCTATGATGATGCTATCCTCTTGAAAACTTGCATGAACATTCAGTACCTATATCACTCTTGATTCACAAAATGAATTTCAGCCGAAACGGATATCCTGTTATGGAAATGGAGAGATTTTTCCTTTCAATACTCCAATTGAATTTTCTATGGTTCTGTTAACAATATGGCCACAAATTTTTGCATGAACATGTAGTATACCAATGTTCCTTCGCATATGTGAAAAATAAATAAAAATACATTGAATTCTATGGCTCTGATGATGCGATCTTCTTGAAAATTCACATAATGAATTTCACTCTAATCGGTTATTGAAATATAAAAATGGTTCTATTCAATATCCAGTACAAATTTTCTGTGATTCTGACTATGGCCACAAAATTTTGCATGGAAATTCGGTATATCAGTGTTCATTCAAAAAAGAAATTTCACTCGAATAGGATATCCTGTTAAGGAAATATAAAGATTCCAATATTCCAATTGAATATTTTATAGCTCTGTGAACACAATGACCACAAAATCCTGCATGAACATTCATTAAATCAGTCTTTATTAACAAAATGATTTTTTTTTCGAATTGGATATCTTGTTATGGAAAAATGAACTTTCTTCTTTTCGAATTGCCAATTGAATTTTCTATGGTTCTGTTCACACTATGGCTTCAAAATTTTGCATGATGCCTTTTATGAGCATCTTCAAGTCTCTAGGAAAATCCCCTCGAAAGTTATCGTGCGAACGACCGGAAGGAAGGCCGGCCCGACGAACAGAATTGATTTTGACCACGAATTTTTCTTCAGGGAGTCGAACCCTATCGTTTGAGACCATTTTCGTCTTCAAATTCGAAAATTACATACATTTGCGCATAACGATATAGGACTCGTTTAAAAAAACGATAGCTCGAGAAGAATCTAGTATTGCCTGACGATGAACTAACAATAATATGTAGTTTGAATTATGTGATCAAAATACATTACCTTTCGCGATGAACACAGACATTTTTGAAAAGAATCGTCAA
Source organism: Propylea japonica (assembly GCA_013421045.1). Classification (NCBI taxonomy): domain Eukaryota; kingdom Metazoa; phylum Arthropoda; class Insecta; order Coleoptera; family Coccinellidae; genus Propylea; species Propylea japonica. The sequence goes on from CM024244.1 coordinate 12,830,474, forward strand.
TTCTTCTGAACCGAAATCACAAAAATTCAAAATAGAGTGATATGGCCTCTTGTTTGCCAAACTTTAAATTCAGGACGAGGTAAATAATATGGACCGGAAAAAACTTATAAATATGATCGACAGTACTTCAAAAACAGTGTTTCCTCATAGATTTTCTTTTGCTTCATCCATTGCCGATCATGTGGAATATGTGTTTCAATAAATATTTCGAAAAGATCTTCATCACAGGGAATCTTAAGATAAGACGAAATTTAAGAACAACGTGTGTGGAAAATGAATTTGCCTTCTTATGTCTCGTTCAATCATCTTTGAACAATTGGAGCGCTGGTTTGTCAAAAGAGATAACGAAATTCTTTACTACATGAATTCCTGAAATGACGAAATGAGGTGATAGTAACTGGATGCTTAGAAGTTCGATAAAAAAACGGAGGGTGAGTTTTCATTGATTTCAGTTTAAGTTTTGCTTGAAATTTTCCAATCAAGCAATTGTTACATATACGGGGTCTTTATAAATGATTGTAACATCGTAGGTTGCTTTGGAATCTTATGGTTTCTATGCAAAGTCTACTAAACTTATAATTCAAGTCACATTATTCAATTCCCTTCGGAATAAACAGCAATATCTCACAGTATGGTTTGTTTTAATTGAAGTTTACATGAGAACATTAATATTTATAATAGTCCAATGCAAACTGCGCTGTTATAATAATTTATAGAAACCCTGTACTTAGTACAGTATATCTGTGAAATTTTTCTGGAACGTTACCTCCCAGCATTTTAAGCGCTGGTCCTACGGTTCCACTTGAAAGACTGCTATATTGTTTTTCCCAAATTACTATAATTTTCCAATTTTGAGCCGAAAATGGTCTCAAGCGAAAGCGATAAGGTTCGACTACCTTATGACAAATCACTTCCGAAAAGATTGTCATACAGCCTAGAAATTTTCAGGGAATTCATTATTTTTCCCACATTTTTTTCAGATTTTTTTTCAGGTGATTCCGAAAATGTCAATTCAATCGTGCCTACATTTTGCATTCAGATGTTCAGTATCAATATGGAGCAGTACGCAAAAATTAGGGAAAATTTCTGTATGAGAACCATACAAAATTCAATCAAAATATCAAGAAAAAAATTCCAATATTTGCTGAAAAAACTTTCGAATGTTCATGCAAAATTTCAAAAGTATTGTCAAGTCAAGGAATTTTTCGATATTATATTTATAACCAATCTCTAAGCCACACATAAAATTTATGGATACCCTTATTGAGCCATAAATGAAGGAGCGCTCAAAAGCACCTACTGCAGACTTTTCTTATTGAAATTTTTTTGTCGTAATCCTTAGGAGAGCGTTCAAACAGATGGTTTTGGAATATGTGGTGTTGAAGCCTACAGCTTTTTCGAAAAACACTCTAAAGTGTTTTGGATTTCATCAATCTCAGAAATGGTTTGTTTTCGAAAATATTTTTAGGAACAAAAATTGTTGACGATATCCTTTTCTACAAATTTTCTCAACGATTCGATTTGCTGCGACGAAAAATACAAAGAATAGATGACGCCAAAGAACCCAAAACAGTTAATTATTAAAAAAAGCGCTACATCAATATTCGAACTAGAATTGATATATCCTACCTGAAACTATCTGAAAGAGAATCCCAATAAAAAAGTTATTTCCGAATGTCATATATTTCTTCTGCACTGGAATATCAAATCAATTCTCAAAGTGTTGTGAAAAATTAAATAATCATTAAATCATTTCAATAACTGAAAAATATTTTAATTCCATGGTTTGGATTTCACAATCCTTTTCAAATTTTGCAAGAACATTCACTTCGTCAATCTTCATCGTCAAACTCAATTCAAAGTCTCATTTGAAATAAAAAAGTTATTATCATTTCCAGTATAAGTGGAAGTTACGAATGATTGCCAATTTAAAAAAGCAAAAGAAACAAAAGCTTCTCAAAAAAAATTACAGAAGTCGGTTATTGTTTATAATGGTCACTGCCGGTGAAACACGCGGTATAGTCTCTACATTTTAAATTTATATCGACTCTGTTAATAAAGAGAAATTTATTCACTTAATCTGTTATTTTAACATTTGGATATCAACAAGATTTAGATTGCCTGATGGCAAAATAAGACATTGTTTCGAATTTTGGGCCGCAAATGGTCTCTAACAATAGGGTTCGACTTCCTTATGACGAATTCATGGTCAAATTCAATTCTGTCCGTTAGCACGATTACTTTCGAAGGGATTGTCCTAGAGATTTTTAATTTGCAGGGCGAGTTTGGTTAAAAATGCCTTGGTCAAGTTTGTTAACCAGCCAAATCGTACAGGGTGTTCCATACAATATGGCCATTCAAAATTATTGATCCTATATATCTCAGACCAAACGAAACCAATTGGAATGGAATTTTGCGGCCCCATGCAGGATGCTCATAATGCTTCATGCAATAATTTGTAGCCAGTAAGAAAAGAACCATGGAAAACTCAATAGGAATATTGAAAAGAAGAATCTCTATATTTCTCGAACAAGATATCCGATTCAAGTGGAATTCATTGTGTGTATGAAGATTGATATACTGAATGTTTATGCACAATTTCGAGAGCATCGCATCATCAAAACCACAGAATTGAATTTTGGAATTTTGTGAAGAGTCAAGTTTTAACATACTTCTGTTTTCGAATCGTACTGAGATTTTGCATTTATATAATTAAAATTGAATTTAAGTTCTATAAAAAATTTTGGGGTAATATCCTCATGGCTCTCTCAAGTAAAGAGCGCCAGCTCAGGGCTTTCTTTAATTTCATATAGTTCAATGGTAAAGTTCCGATGAAGATATCTATATTATACCTAACCAATGATCATGTCATTAAGGTCGAATATTCTCATATGAGGATATTCAAGAAAATTTATAAATTTGGCAACATCGCTGGACGTCATAACATGCTGAGAGTGAAAGAAGAATATATGCTTGGACGCAATATGGTACTAGAAGTGAAAGCAGTATATTCACTGGACGCAATAATGATAGGAAGATGAAAGGACGCCATATTGTACATGTATATTGCTTTCTTATTTTTGCAGATATCGGAGATCTGGCACTGGGGATCTACCTAATTTTTTACGTAGATTAATATACTTCAATCAGATTTCTTCTAAATAGCGTATTTCTGGGAGACGCAACAATGTCGGTTTATGAAAGGACGCAACAAAGTACGCTGGATGTATATATATATATTATATATATATATATATAATACGTCTATATATATATATATATATATATATATATATGTCTATGGCAACTGCCGGGTCATTTTTAGGGGCCTATCGACAACTTCCGGGACAAATGGTGATTACCGGGACTGGTCCGGAATTTCTATATGTGAGTCGATAACTACCGGGACAGTTGAAATGTCCCGGTAGTTGCTTTATGTCCAATGGCATTTGCCGGTACATTTTCTTATATATAGGCTAATTGACAACTTCCGGTACATTTAATTATTTACGACATAATTCATGTATAGAAGCATATTGACGTAGATTATTCGACCAGAAATAATTATTGCAAATTAATAATTTGTTATACAGGGTGTTTCATTGGAAAACGCAAAAAATGAAGGATAAATAAAACACCTCTAGGTGGTTCCGAATATATTATATTCTATGGGTCTAACAAGTTTCATTATAAAGATACAGGCTGTTTATCAATTTGGAAGATTTCTCTGAGTGGCCATAATTTACGAATCAATCAAAATATTTTATGATTTTTGTACGAACAATATACTACTTAAGCACAAGCGACTTGACTTTCTATCACTTTGGACATCCAGGTCCGGATTAACAAAAATTTCATATGTTTCGCATCCCGAAATCAACACCCTGTATTTTCGAAATACGGTTTGATGTTTTGAAACAGCATAAAAATAAGGAGGGAACTATGTACTTTTCATTCTCGCGCATGTTCTGTGTCTAATATTTTTGTAAATAATTCACGTCTCAGGTTTATGCATTTTGACAATAAAACATAGTTGATTTTCTACTTTGTGTGTTCATAACTTACTAACTAACCGGAATATTTTTATGAAATTTGGTAATCATATTCAAGTAGGTATTCACTAACTCAAAACATCCAGGTCTGGATCAACAAAAATAGGTACCTAATACTCGGAATACTCAGAAAACACCCTGTATATTCGGATTTTTGAGATATATGTATAGAATTTTTTTCCGCATATTTTTCATCAAGTAGCTTATTTGATTTGAATTCGAAATTTAAAACATTTGGATATTTACAATTTTCCGCTAACCAACATGGAATCAAAGAATAACAATATATATGCCGTATTTCTCAAATTTCAGAATCTTCTATAATATTCGGAATAACATAAAAGCTGACGCAAACAATGTATTTATTTTTTTTATATTTCTAAATCCGAGTCTGATCTTTTGAACTGACTTAAGAATAAAAATCGATGCAGAAAATGCACATTTTTAATTTCATGTTTATAGTTGAAAACCTTCAATAGGTACATAATATATAATTCACGAAATGCAATAAACCTGAAATTCAAAATTGGGAAGACAGTGGGTACACAGTAGGTTAATCCGGACCTGGAATTTTTCAGTAACTGGAGTCGCCAATGTAGAAGTACAAGAATGTGTGCACCGAATATCATTATAATATTCCTTAAATTGATACACGTGAAAGCAAAGTTTAAAAAATAATCGAGAAAAAACATGTGCAAAAATGAAAAGTTCATAGTTCGCTTCAGTTTTTTGTTTTGTTTCAAAACATCAAATCGTATTTCCAAAATTTGAAAATACAGGGTCTTGTTTTCGGGATGCGAAGGCGTATGAAATTTTTGTTTATCCGGGCCTGGAGTTTCGAGGTGATAGAAAGTCAGGTCACTTGTGTAGAAGTACAATAATATTTGTACCAAAAATCATAAAAATACTCGGAGTGGTTCATAAATTCACTCGAAAAAATCTCTGTAATGAAACTTGTTAAACCAATAAGATATACTATATTCGGAACACCGAGGTGCTTCATTCATCCTCCACTTTTCTCCATTTCCCAATGAAACACCCTGTATAATTACCTAATAATAATATCACATTGTAAATGAATATCCTCCTCTCAAAAATGTGAAATGTCAATTTTAGGTGGGTTCAACCTCATAAAAAAAATGTATAACATTCAATATTATCACTCTGTTCAAGCAATTTTGCTTCATGAAATGCTACGCAATTACCTTAGTCTGTATTGTAACAGTTTTAGCTTAGCATTGTTCTTTTCCTTGAACAATGGTTTAAGTATTTCTCGATTCTAGAAGATTCCTGAAAATATGCGATTATGAACATCCAAAGTTGGAAATACTAAAAGTAGATGGCTCTGTATTATAAGCCATAGGTTCCTTTGTTGGAATAATTTGATACAGATCAGATAATTTCTAAGTAGTAAACAATGGAGCTTATTTTCGAATTAGGGTAAAAAAAAGAATAGTAAAGAAAATTTGGATTTGTAGCCAATTGTAAATCATGTCAATTTTGAATATTCGGTTAACAATCATTCATTGACAAATGACAGACAACTAAAAAGGCAATAATTAATCTTGTTGATATAACCAGATATACAAATAAGGCTTATGCTTGAATAAGGCCTATATTACTATACGTCGATAAGGATATATCAAAAATACTTCGCAAACGCAGTTGTTCTCTAGGATCTCATGAAAATAATTGATAGAACTCCAATAACAATCTTCCTATAATTTCAGCATATAGGCTTCATTCGATCAACATGTTTTGAAACAGCCTAGGGCTAAGGTTCTAGAATTACCTCTTTTTAAGTCAATTGCGATAATAGATATAGATAATAGAAAGTATCATAATGTTGTCCTTCAATATGAAAAATGGTGGATGCGCTTAACAAGGATATTATGATGTATGTATTATGATGTATAAGAAAGCATTTTTGTACTAAATCGCAGAAACTTATTTCTCTAAATATTCAATTGCGTTAAGAGTAACTTTATATACATAGCTCATACTGAAGAAATCTATTATTCTACAGCGATTATGTAAGATACTGAATAATCAATAGCATTTGCGGTAGTTTTATATGAAGGCGTACCTATCGATAACATTCGATTAATATCGTCTGATATGTACAACAAAAAATTTGATGCCGATATGTGATTGATTTGAATAAAATCGACTGATTAAATATCGAATATCGATCCAGGGGGGCCCCCGACCACCTAAAATTTTGCTGACATACTAAGGGTAAAATAATTACAGGACGGGCAAAAATTTAATTTGACTTAAATTCTGAATAGTGTTTTGATTGGAGGCTACTCAATTTAGTCAATTTAACGTTGACTTAAATACCAGTATCTTTTGGTTTTTGAATATCTAAAAGCCTGGATCCGCGCCTGGACTGAATTAAAGAAATTCCCTTGATCGCGAAAACTTAGTCTTTATGTAGTCCGATCAATTTGGACAATTAAAATAACTAAAGTTTCGACTGAGCCAACTTTTTTCGAAAACCTTGAGTTTACCATTAAAAATATAAAGTGTCATTAGTTTATATCGATCTCATGTTTGCTAAGACACTTATTCAGGGTCAAATGTAATCATTTTAGAATATTTGGATATTTCTCGAAAATGGCGAGATTGGTCGAGAACGTAACTCTGATCTAAGTTGAAGATCCCCAAAATCTCAAAAGAATGGTTGGAATTATGGAAATTTACCCTCCACCCTGAACAATTGTCTCGGCACACATGGGATCGATTAGAAGTTTTGGCTCTTTATTTTCGATGGCAAACCAAGGCCTCGGTATTTCCTTCATTTGAATACTATTTTTATGTCTCAATTGACCGGATTTATACATTCTTAACGGACAATACTCGGTGAATCCGAAATTATCATATGCGTCCCTTGAAACAACCTGTATATTTTTACTGTCCCCTATTTGAAATACACATTCCCCGATGACTAAGTTCAGTTACACATAAATTATTTCTTCAATAATTATAAATGGTAACATTTCGTAACATTACCCAAAAATGACTTGAAACTGGTATTTTTGAAGAGTGAAGACCTTTTTTTAGATCAACAAAAGGCAATAAGTCCAATTTTTCCAGAAAATGGCATAAAAAACGCCTTTATCCTCTGTTAAGGTCATAAAACGTAAATTGTTACACTTTTCGTCAATTATTTTAGAATTGTCCGTGACACATTTGTTACAATTGTAACAGCTGCGACATGACTGTGCCCGTACCGATTCATGTTAACACGTACCAGATGTTGCAAAATAAACAGGTCCGTAGCGAACAAAGAATGGTTCAGATGAGATGATAATAGGAAACGAATAAAAAATTTAATTGAGCTTGGCGTCCACTTTCTTTCAGTAGTGTTCACAGGAATTGTGGTATTTCTGATGTATGCCAAAATTTTGATGGAACTTTTGAACTTCTCACAAGAACGTAAAAAAAATTGAGAAATCTGTTTCTGACGTTGAATCGGATCTTTTGGACGGGTTTCATGCGGTTTTCACCAATTGTTTATTTATATTGAAAAAATAAATAAAAAAAGGACTGACGGGAAGTCAAATGCTTTTGCACGCTTTTTCATATTGCGAAAAGGATAACCTTTTTAATTTACTAGAGTTATTGTTTTTATTCTATTATTTCTAATCAATAATAAATCTTTCCTATTTGAGCGTTCGGTCCTTCTTGTACTTGTTGTGTTGCAAAAACGCTAAAGAAGAAACATTCAATTATGAAATTAATCGTTGAAGAGGACCAGAAGCTAGCGATAAATCCCAGACATGATTCAAGCTAAATACTCCCATTTTAGAATGATGTTTCAGGAAAATAATGTACCTTCTTTCACTATTTCTGTTGATCTTGAATCTATAATATTATACAGGGTCTCTATAAATGATTATAACAACGCAGTTGGCGTTGGACTATTATAAATATTTATATTCTGGTGTAAACTTCAATTTAAACAAATGATACTGTGAGTGTAGGTTGGTCATTCGGTTAGATATTCAATTCTAACTGGAAATGACTGGACTGAATGTGACTGGAATTATAAATGTGTAGACTTTGCATGAGAAACGACAAGATAAAAAAAATTCAAAGCACACTACGATGTTACAATCATTTATAAAGACCCCGTACATACGTCAAATTTCTATTCGAGAGTAATTCCTAAATAGCCAATTATAGAAATTGTGGAATGGTTTCCATTTCTTATGTTGTGGACGCCTAATGAAATTTTAAACATATCATAATCAAAAAAATTTGAAGATTTGTTAATTTGTTTTCAATTCAACCAGAAATATGCTGATTAAATGTTCACATCTTTGTTTTTAATTATGAATTCTCTAGATTGAAAACTTATGGTGGATGCGCTAATTGTTCATCCTTCAAAAAGTTGGTAAATTCTACATCATACGTTCTTAATTTTTGTGGTTTCTAGTTTCTCTAGTCAACGATTTTTCCCTCTTGATTTTCTTTCATTTCGCAATTATGGCAAATCATAACGTCGACCCTACAATGACTCTACAAGATGTATAAGGTGTTTTTATGTCGACCAAACTACTATCATATAAAGAATGTTGACGACTTGAAAAAGATGTCGATATATCAGGCAGATAATTTCAATTTTATGAAGAGATTTTATTATAACCTATGTCACCGTCAGTTTTTTATCCATTTGTCATTTATATGAAGTTATGTGAAAGTTTGCGCCATTCGATAATAGATGGCGATGATTTTTTTCAAATAATCAACTAGGCGTAGGTATGCAAATTGTGTTTCTTTAATATTTTGTTTTGATAATAATTATTTTTGTAATGCATTCTTGCTCCCGGCAAAAATAATACATTAGCAAATAACACTGATGTATTTTCTATTTCTGAAAAATGAAAATGTTTTTTGTAGCACTGTATTTCAGATAATGGTATATAGATATAAGCCGGGTTTCACAAAAACCCCGATCACGTTGATTGAGGAAGTGTCATTATTTCTGTGCAAATTTCAGTTCATTTTTGACGTAAACCATCGAACTTTTCTCAAAATCAACGATTTGATTGCCAATCAAGCTTTGTGAAACCCGCGGTGAGGCTTCTAAAATTTTCCACTCCGAATTTCGAGCTTCAGGACGGAATAACAAAAAAAAAAGCACGGGCAGGTCAAATTCCGTTGATAGGGAGACAATTGGGGTGTTCAAATGAGTTTGATTTCACAACCCTTCTAGCCACAACCTCTTACAGCTGTCATTTTTGAACAAGGAAAAGTACTCGAGCAGCACCTTGTTGGAAAGGCAATTCAATTTCCTCCAAGAGTGTATTTTTTTTCATCGCTTTATTATTATAGAGTGACTTAGTATTCCATCAATCACAACTTTTCACCCGAATTTTGAGCTTTGGGGTAAAATAACGACAAAAACGCTTGAGCAGGTCAAATTTTGTCGATAGCGGGACAAATAAGGGTGTTCAAGTGAGTTTGATATCACTATCTAGTGATTGAATGTCTTTATATCTGGGCAGTTCATTATGGGGAATAAAACACTTTTCCAGATAAAAAACTTAGTGATTTCAATGACTCAATATGTTTCGAGCTATAAGAAGCTCATCTTCAGGATTAAAACCACAAAACTGAAGCTAAAAACAGAAAACTCATGGAGAGACAACAGCAAAGCCAAATATAAAACATCAAAAATTCAATTGAATAAATAATCTAACTTTAAGAACAAAGACAACGAAAGGAAGAGTTAAAACAATTAAAATAGATATACAGTCAGTGTTTCGGAAAAAAATATTCAATACAAAACACAGTGATAGAACAAATCGAAAAATTGAAAAAAGGCAGAATGTCACCATAATAAACTTACAGGTAATCTTCAAAAATAATAATCCACTGGATGCTTGCTAAAGTCATGCAAGTGGTCTGAAAATGAGTCCTACCATATTACTAAAAAATAACTGACAAATTGAGGCCTTTGGAGAAAAAACGAATTTGTCAATTGATTTTTTAGTGATATGATAGGACTCATTTTCAGACCATTTGCATGACTCAATCAAGCATCCAGTGGATTATTTTTTGAAGATTACCTGTAGGTTAATTCTGGTGACATTTTTTTTTTTCATTTTTTTGAATTTTTCGATTTGTTATGTCACTGTTTTTTGTATTTATTATTTTTTTCAGAAACACTGACTTGGAATAAACTGATTTTATATCTATTTTAAGTGTTCTAACTTTTCCTTCTTTGTCTTCGTTCTTAAAGTGAGATTATTTATTCAATTTAATTTTTGATGTTTTATATTTGGCTTTGCTGTCGTCTCTCCATGAGTTTCTTGTTTTTAGCTTCACTTTTGTGTTAATATTCCTAAATATGAGCTCCTTATAGCTCGAAACATGTTGAGTCATTAAGATCACTCAAGTTTCTTATCTGAAAAGTGGTTTATTCCTCATATTGATATCACTACCCCTCTAGACGCAACCCCTAACAGCTTTCTTTTTTGGATAGGAAGAAGGGGCCGAGCAGCACCTAGTTTCAAAGGCCCTTCAGTTCCCTGCATGAGTGTATTTTTTATCACTTTATTATTAAGCACAGTGACTTAGTATTTCATCAATAACAACCTTCCACCCTGAATTTTGAGCTTGGGGATGAAATAACGAAAAACTCTCGGACAGGTCTAAGTTCGTTGAAAAGAGGACAAATAAGGGCTAATTTTGTTGGCATGGGGACAAGTAAGGGTGTTCAAATGAGTTTGATATCCCTATCCCTCTAGCCGCAACCCTCAACAGCTCTCATTTTTGAAAAGTGAAAAGAGGCCGCGCAGCACCTTGTTGGAAAGGCAATTCAGTTTTCTGCGTGAGTGTATTCTTTTTCATCGTTTTATTACAATACGAAATTTGACTTGTTCGAGTGATTTTCCATCTTAAAGATTCTTTGGCGTGTAAAAGTTATTGAGGAATAGTGAGTCACTCTGTAAATAAATTAATGAGAAAAAAAACTCATGCATCAAATTGGCCTGTCCAACAAGGGCTGCTCGACCACTTCTTTCTATTCAGAAATGGGAGCTATTAGGGGTTGCGGCAACCCAAAGCTTTAAATTTGGGGTGGAAAGCTAGGGATGGCCCACCAGTTTTCATGGAAGCTACAAGATTCTCAATTTTTAGTTGTGTTCTGACCTAATTTATTCGCGAATTTGTTACTCTTATATGGAGATTCAATTGGTCCGGAAATAACCGATATATCTCTAAAAGCTATGATAAAGGTCCGTTATTCTTATAAAATTTATCCTTAATCCTTGAAGGATTAAAAAAAATTTATATTATTTTTATGGTTTTCAGAATATTAAGGAATTTATTCGACTAATTTATGTTTTTTATTACCACTGAACCATCAAATGACCCGGAAAACGTCGATATATATCTGACTTATTAAATTTTCCTGTTTTTCTTCAATTAAAATTGGATTATCGGGAATGTTGTATGTGTTGTACTTTCCTGAGTGAATTTGTGATTGACGTATATAGTTATTTTGTTATATTTGAAGTGAATCCTCACTGTGTGCCGGAAGTTGTCGATATATCAGGAACTGAGAAGATATAGTCACTTTACAATGACCTTGAAATACATTTTTCAATAGTTTGTATGATTTTTATGATTCTCGAAATGTAATAATCTCATGTATATGGTAAATTCATTATGTTTCATGTTTTATTGTTTATAATTCTCCTAATGTCCCGGAAGTCGTCGATACATCTTTCGCTTGAAGTAAAAATATCAAATTATCTTGCTTAGAAAATGGGTTTTCGTTGAAAAAACACTATTTTTCTGTTTTTTTATTGTTCCGAAACCAACGTATACAAAGAAAAAATCAATGTATACGTTTTAACAATTTTTATTATCAAATGGTCCGGAAAATGCCACTAGAACAAAACTTTTTTTCCTGTGGGAATTTTCTGAAAATTCGAAAAGATTTGAATTCCTGAGTTGATATATAGCCTATGTATACGTAGATATATATACCTTAAAAATGTCCCGGAAGTTATCGTTAGACATATATATATATATATATATATATATATATATATATATATATATATTGATATGGTTCAATTTTATGATTTAAAGAGTTTGTAAGTAGGCAGGATATAAAAAAATAAGATGTTTGTTACTATGGAAAGGAATTGTCAGTTAGAAAATAATAAAATAGTGAAAAGTCACGAAATTTCTTTCTAGAATCCACCCTGATTAGAGTCATATAAATCAATATAAAATAGCACAAGAAATTGTTTGGATCGTGTAATTTCGAAACCAATTACAAATACAATTAAATCAAATAAGAAATACTATTGATATGGTTCAAGGGGATTGATATGGTTAATTTTAAGAGTTTGTATTTTTAATGTGAGTAGGCAGGATATAAAGAAAATAAGATGGTTGTTACTATGGAAAGGGATTGTCAGTTAGAAAATAATAAAATTGTGAAAAGTCACGAAATTTTTCTTTCTAGAATCCACCCTGAAAAAGAGTCAAATAATTCATTACAAATTAGCTAAAAAGATTGTATGGGTCGTGTATTTTCTCATTGAATTGAAATTACAAATAAATAAAACAGAAATACACGATACCATAACAAATGGCGCCCAACGTAGTGGCTGGATTTCTAGTAACGGAAAATAAAACATTGGACATGTTATTTGAAATATTGGAAAAAATGGAAAAGAGAATGGATAGAATGGAAAAAATGGAAAGGAAAATGGAAGAAACTTTAGAAAGGATGGAAAGAAAAATGGAGGAAAGTGATCAAAGAATGGAAAAGAAAATGGATGAATTATGTGAAAGAATGGGAGAGAGAAAAGAAAGCGAAATACAAAATAATGCTGAGGGGAACAAACTTGCAGATGAAAAACCTAATAAAATGAAAACAGGAAAGTCAACCGAACCAGAAGTAATAGAAATTGACGACAGTATAGTTGATCCAGATTGCAGTGTGGTTTTAATTGAACAGCCTGTTCCTATAATGGTACTATCTGATGGAGAAGAGGAAGAAATACTTGAAGCTTCAGGAATTGTTGAAGACCTAGAAATTATTAATGAAATTTATGATACACCTAGAAAAGAATCACAAAGAAATCATTCATCTCACGATCGACAGCATTCCAAAAATTATGATGAAAATTTTGATGGGAATCTCAACCCAATGAGGGGAATTTCTTATATGAATATAGGAAAATCAAATAGAATAAGAAAAAAAATATTCCAAGATTAATATTATATGAAGACCAAAGAAGAAATAGCAGTGTAATTTGAAATTTATTTCCATTTTTCCAAATTTTATTCAAAATTTAGCAAAAATGCAAACAAATTTGAGGGGAATTGATATGGTTCAATTTTATGATTTAAAGAGTTTGTAAGTAGGCAGGATATAAAAAAATAAGATGTTTGTTACTATGGAAAGGAATAGTCAGTTAGAAAATAATAAAATAGTGAAAAGTCACGAAAATTTTTCTTTCTAGAATCCACCCTGATTAGAGTCATATAAATCAATATAAAATAGCACAAGAAATTGTTTGGATCGTGTAATTTCGAAACCAAATACAAATACAATTAAATAAAACAGAAATATACGATACCATAACAATATATATATATATATATATATATATCCTCCTATCATTATGGCTTCATGTAACATGCAAGAACCATTCATTATGGCTTCAGTGGAATTATGGCTTCAGTATATGCGAAGCCATAATGTAATTCATGTTTTCTACTCACTGGAACTGCCGATTCGAGTCCTGTCTACGTCATTCGAAGCAGTGAGTGAGACAGAAGAACGTTACGTGAACATATCTACTTCATGTATAAAAATGGCAGCTCGATAAGAAAATGAAAATTCTTTCTCCTGGCGTGCTAATGGTAGGAGAATGGTAAATTTTGTATAATTTAGTTTGAGACATTGCCACTGAGGGCGTGACAGTAGTATACATCTCGTGAATATTGTGAACCAGTCTCCATACTTTAAGGCTTCAGAATTGTGGCAACATAGCACATCTATATCCAGAGTCTGAAAACGATTATTATGCGTTGAGCGCAGTAATTTTTGTATTGGCGTTTGGAAGCGCCTGGGAATGAAAGCGTCATAAATGGATGATAACATTCCAATTGGTGATGAAACCTTATTTTTATATTTTTATGAGTCATGCATCTATTATTTCAGTTGAATAAAAAAAAATCTGATGTAAGTTTTTCTTGCCAGTTAAACTTTTCCAGCTGATGAACTAGTAACAATGTGGGTGTATCAATTCGGAAAAGTTCGTGGATATACAGTGTGATTCATGAATGCCGTTTACTAAAAAACAAAGATTTAATGACTGATCCTTCCAATGAAGTTCCTGGATTTGATAGCATACTCTTCAAATGTAATTCAGTTGAGAGTCCTTGTTGCGAATGCAGTGAAGCAGAGAAGACAAGAGAACATCTGATTAATAATTGTCCCATATTTGAATTTCAAGATAGCTTGAGGGCTATACATGAAGTTACCGAGTCGTTTTTGAATTGGGTTGTCTATTTTGAATCGATTTAACAGATTTTTTATCATCCTATTTTTGTGTTTTTTGCCCGGTTTGCATTAACCTCAGTTAGGGATTTTTTTTGTTTTATGTATTGTATTATGTTAGCTCTTGATTTCAAAAGAATATATGCAGGGTGTCTACTTTTAAAGTGGACAAATTTCGAGAGGTGATTGTACAAGTGATTTGCAATAAAAAATGTCATATAACACATGGTCAAAATATAGACGGTTATTCTTCAATTTAACATTTTTGATTTCACGAAGAATTTCAAGTTTTTTCTATGAAAGGGTCATTATTCAATTTTCCTTGTAGTTTCATCAAATTTGATCACACATTCGGAAAAAGAAATAAATTTGCTACAAGATGAGAGAGTCTGTGTACAGAAAACACTCTTATGGTAAGGAGAAGAATATCACGATTCTGAAGTTAACAAAATCAGACCATTTTTTCCAATGGTTTTTTCGATGAAATATTTTTACTTATGCACAAGCTTTCTCTTCAGTAAAAATATCTGATTTCGTGTAATTTCTAATGACATATAACATTTCGACCATGTTTTTAAGGACATTTTTTTTGAAAATCACTTCTATAATCACTTCTCGAAGTTTATCCACATTAAAAGTAGACATATCAAAAATTTCAGAGGAAGACTAGGGAAACACTTGTATTGTATTGTTGAGCTCTGCTAGGAGAGATGAATTCTGGGAATGAAATTTCAGACTAGTTCTAATTTGATTCTCATCGGGAATGATACCCACTTTTGATTTTGAGTACTTGTTTCTAATGAAAACGCTTGCTTTCTTTCTGCCAAATGTCTGTATTTTTTTAAAATCAAGAGTCAATTCATGTTCTGGAATTTGATTGAATTTTTATAAAACATATACTTAACTAATAGCATGTAATAATAATAAAAACTTGTAGGATATCGAAAAATTAGTACTCAAATTTAGGATGAATAAAATTTTGTTCAAATGACATAATTGCATTCATTCATTCAATAACCTCGTCTCACTACTATTTTCTCAATTAGTAATATGTCTGTAGGATAAATTTTAAATTTAAACCCTCAATTACCTTTTGGTTGCTGAAAAATAGGCAAATTCAATGAAAGCCTCTGAGCACTTGAAACAAACAAAAATTTATTCAGGAAATAAAAGAACATCATGGCATAAAGTTTCTGAAAACACATGAGATTAAATAAGAGTATTGAATGAAATGTTAATAGGAATTTGGATCAGTTTTTATTTTGATTTCTTAATATTTGCCACCTTTTAGAATCTTTTGGGATTCTTCCTCAAGGCTCGTATTTATTTCAATAAAAATATCGTCATATATTGACTTCCCAAGAGAAATGAAAGAAAGAATTTTAATGTATATGACGATATTTTGATTGAAATAAATACGAGCCTTGAGGAAGAATCACAAAAGATTCGAAACGTTGGCAAATAATAAGACATCAAAATAAAAACTGGTCCAAACTCCTGTTAACATTTCATTCAATGAAATGAAAGAATATATTGGGATTCTTGGACTAAGTTTCTTTATTGTTCTTCAATACAACGCCGACGTTTCGAAACGACTTGTTTCTTTTTCAAGGCTAAAAATCATACACATTAAAAATTTCGTTCGAGATCTTTCGTATACACAATAAGTATTACCTAGTATTCTGAACAATATCGTCGATATATTTGTAATGTTGGATTCATAATTTCATATTCAAAGAGATCTAATTTTGATTTTAAATTTTTGACGTTGTTTCAGAAAGACGCGGAATATTGGCTATGACAGATGACGTCGTTGTTGACATGTGACATAGAAATTTTGACGTTTCGTCGAGTTCTTTTTCATCTGTCACCGCCACTAGTCTTTGTCAGGGGTGTACTCTATTATATCAGGGTTTTTTATCGATTGATCAACGAAGGTTAAAAACACAAAAAACTTACAGAAATATGCAAAGACATGTAAAAGTACCTCAATTATACGGTGTCGATCGCGGACTCGTCGATAAATTTTTTTCAGTAATGGGACTACTTTAGTTGAATTCTTGTCATCTATTCAATCATCTATTAAGTTGCTGTAGATGATGCTTAAGTGTTCGACGTCTTCTCGGTGGTTTACGGTGTTGTTGCGTCTGATCTGTATCATCTCGCTTATGTTCCTCCTGTATCCATTCTTCTCTCTATCTAGGATCTTTACGTCATTGAAATCAAACTTGTGGCCGGTAGTCATCTGGTGGTGTGTGACCGCTGTTTTGTTGTAGTTGGCCACGTCTTCACAGTCTCTCTTATGCTGCTTATCCTTTCCTTCAGGTATTGCTTAGTTTGACCCACGTAGCACTTCTGACAGCTCTGGCAAGCTATCTTATATACCACTTCAGATTCAAGCGTATTGGGTGTCTTGTGTTTGAGTTGAGTAAAAAATCTTTTAGTAGTACTTAAATTGTAGTAAGCGCATCCACTTTTTAGATTTATGAATAGTCTGCTAACACGATGGGATAGGTGTGGTATATACGGGAACTTGAATCTTGATATTACATTGTTGGGGTTGTTGTGGCCGTTGTCAGTCGTATTCTGAGTGTGTGCCTTTATCGTCCTGTTTATCATGTATGTTGGGTAGTTGTTTTGGGCAAGAATCTTTCTCACTTTTCCCAAATTGGTCTCGTGGAACTTGGTGTGACTGAGATTTAATGACCTTCTTATGAGGTTGTTCATTATGTTGCTCTTTTGTTGTATACTATGGTTACTATAGAAGTTAATGCATCTGTTGACACTCACTGGTTTGGTATACCAGTCAGTTATTAAATTTGGTCCTTCTCTTATTATTAACAAATCAAGGAAAGGTATGCACATGTTTTCTTCCTCTTCGAGAGTGAACTGGATCTTTGGGTGATATGAGTTGAAGACCGCCAAAGTGTGTTGTACCATGTTGGAAGGAACCAGTACTAGTGTGTCGTCAACGAACAGTTTTAGGAGTGGGGTATCAAAACCTAGCTTGTCCAGGGCATAGTAAAACACCTCGTTCATTACTAGTTCGGCGAATGTTTGGCTGGCTGGGGAACCCATGGCGGTGCCATCGAGTTGCTTGTAAAACTGGCCTTCGTAGACGAAATATCCAGTGTCGAAACACAGGCTGACCAGTTCTAAGAATTTTTTCTTATTTAAGTCTGTGTGGCATCTTATAAATGGCCATCTCTTTTTAATGATGGAAAGTACGAGTTCTTTTGGAATATTAGTGAATAGAGATGTTACATCTAGCGATATGAGGACATAGCCTGGTGGGACTTCTATATCTTTTAAGGTTGAGGTTAGTGAAAAGGAATCTTTGACACTGAATATTGAGCTAGATAGTGTTGCCCTCAGAATTTCGTGTACGTGTTTACCTATGTTGTAAGCGGGGGACTTAATGCAGCTAACGATGGGTCTCAAGCTGAGGGTGTTCTTGTGGACTTTACGTAGGCAGTATAATTTAGGTGCTATGCTATGAAGTGAAGACGATACTTGGATTGGGCCCCAAATTTGGCCTACCACCCGAACATATACCAGTAGAAACCATCATAAAGGACATAGAGAGCTTCATTAAAGTTCAACCAATAACCGAAGAGGAGAAAAACACATATAGGTCCAAATCCGTCAACATTGTCAGTAATTATAAAAAAAGAGAGAGACACACAAGAAGAAACAACACAATGGACAAATATTTGAGGGAGACAACCAAATTCATACGAGAACATCAAGACATCATCATTAGTAAAGCAGACAAAGGTGGTGCAACAGTACTTATGTACAAAGAAGAATATCAATCCGAAGTAGGGAGAATGCTGAGTGATGAGAATACCTACGAAAGACTGCAATCAGACCCAACTCCAAAAATCCAGAGGCACACCAACAAATACATCAAAGCCCTTAAAGATGAAAACTATATAACAGAGACTGAATACAAACATTTAATAAGACACAACAGCATAGCACCTAAATTATACTGCCTACGTAAAGTCCACAAGAACACCCTCAGCTTGAGACCCATCGTTAGCTGCATTAAGTCCCCCGCTTACAACATAGGTAAACACGTACACGAAATTCTGAGGGCAACACTATCTAGCTCAATATTCAGTGTCAAAGATTCCTTTTCACTAACCTCAACCTTAAAAGATATAGAAGTCCCACCAGGCTATGTCCTCATATCGCTAGATGTAACATCTCTATTCACTAATATTCCAAAAGAACTCGTACTTTCCATCATTAAAAAGAGATGGCCATTTATAAGATGCCACACAGACTTAAATAAGAAAAAATTCTTAGAACTGGTCAGCCTGTGTTTCGACACTGGATATTTCGTCTACGAAGGCCAGTTTTACAAGCAACTCGATGGCACCGCCATGGGTTCCCCAGCCAGCCAAACATTCGCCGAACTAGTAATGAACGAGGTGTTTTACTATGCCCTGGACAAGCTAGGTTTTGATACCCCACTCCTAAAACTGTTCGTTGACGACACACTAGTACTGGTTCCTTCCAACATGGTACAACACACTTTGGCGGTCTTCAACTCATATCACCCAAAGATCCAGTTCACTCTCGAAGAGGAAGAAAACATGTGCATACCTTTCCTTGATTTGTTAATAATAAGAGAAGGACCAAATTTAATAACTGACTGGTATACCAAACCAGTGAGTGTCAACAGATGCATTAACTTCTATAGTAACCATAGTATACAACAAAAGAGCAACATAATGAACAACCTCATAAGAAGGTCATTAAATCTCAGTCACACCAAGTTCCACGAGACCAATTTGGGAAAAGTGAGAAAGATTCTTGCCCAAAACAACTACCCAACATACATGATAAACAGGACGATAAAGGCACACACTCAGAATACGACTGACAACGGCCACAACAACCCCAACAATGTAATATCAAGATTCAAGTTCCCGTATATACCACACCTATCCCATCGTGTTAGCAGACTATTCATAAATCTAAAAAGTGGATGCGCTTACTACAATTTAAGTACTACTAAAAGATTTTTTACTCAACTCAAACACAAGACACCCAATACGCTTGAATCTGAAGTGGTATATAAGATAGCTTGCCAGAGCTGTCAGAAGTGCTACGTGGGTCAAACTAAGCAATACCTGAAGGAAAGGATAAAGCAGCATAAGAGAGACTGTGAAGACGTGGCCAACTACAACAAAACAGCGGTCACACACCACCAGATGACTACCGGCCACAAGTTTGATTTCAATGACGTAAAGATCCTAGATAGAGAGAAGAATGGATACAGGAGGAACATAAGCGAGATGATACAGATCAGACGCAACAACACCGTAAACCACCGAGAAGACGTCGAACACTTAAGCATCATCTACAGCAACTTAATAGATGATTGAATAGATGACAAGAATTCAACTAAAGTAGTCCCATTACTGAAAAAAATTTATCGACGAGTCCGCGATCGACACCGTATAATTGAGGTACTTTTACATGTCTTTGCATATTTCTGTAAGTTTTTTGTGTTTTTAACCTTCGTTGATCAATCGATAAAAAACCCTGATATAATAGAGTACACCCCTGACAAAGACTAGTGGCGGTGACAGATGAAAAAGAACTCGACGAAACGTCAAAATTTCTATGTCACATGTCAACAACGACGTCATCTGTCATAGCCAATATTCCGCGTCTTTCTGAAACAACGTCAAAAATTTAAAATCAAAATTAGATCTCTTTGAATATGAAATTATGAATCCAACATTACAAATATATCGACGATATTGTTCAGAATACTAGGTAATACTTATTGTGTATACGAAAGATCTCGAACGAAATTTTTAATGTGTATGATTTTTAGCCTTGAAAAAGAAACAAGTCGTTTCGAAACGTCGGCGTTGTATTGAAGAACAATAAAGAAACTTAGTCCAAGAATCCCAATATATTCTTTCATTTCATTCGAATAAATGGACGATAACCTAAGAACATTTCATTCAATATTTATAATCATAGACGTTACTCTCCAACAATATTAAATAAGAGTTTTTCTTAATGAGTTTTACCTTAAGTCTTAATTTTTTTTCTTGCTATATTCGTTTTGAACGAATACTTTCATTTTAAGCCACGTTTTGTTATTGAATATACCGGGATTTGCATCTATAAGTTCCTCGCACTCATGTCTTTTTGGGGGTCTAGAATTTCTTATGTGTTTAGCAAAAAAGGTTCTTGTTAATTTTTTCTGCTCTTCTGTCCACGGAATGAGTATTCTTCTTTTCTTTTGGGGCATAGCTTGGTTTTCCTTCTCAACTGTGTTCACGCAATCAGTATTATTACTATCATCAACCTTTTCACTACCATTCTTCGATTCTTTGATACTTTCATTTATTGGTTCTTCAACGTCTTCCACATCATCTTCGTCATCTTGCTTTTCATCCAGTAAGTTTTCCTCCATATTTATTTCAATTTCGTCGAGGCTTTTACCCTTGTAGTGGTTTGCCTCGCCTTTCTCCATGAGCAGAAGTAGCTTAGATAATTTGGCCGTTTGATAGACATCATCAGGAAGTCTATACGAACCCTTGTGCGTACCTGTTGTGTGACCCATAAAGGATGCAAGTTGCTCAATGTCTCCTTCCGTCATATTGAAAATTTGCATCAAGGTCGCCAAGTGTTTTCTGAGACGTGTTGCTGTAATAGATTTGGGATTTTTGCACCACATGCCTGTGCATATTTGCTCAAAACCTTGTATCCACTCAATTCAGATTTGCATTTGGCTTTAGCAAATAAAAACATGTTTTCTCTCGGAACCATATTCGGTCTGTTATTAATAAGAATTTGAAGATTTTTTTGTACTTCTGTTGTGAAAAGTACTGGTACCCCCCTTCCCCTTTTACCTCTGGTGACTACTCTTTTCATTTTCGACAAGAGAACTCTTTCTAGAGGGGAAATGATTTTCTCAAACTCCTCATATTGCCCTTGCGAATTACCGCAGTTCAAATATATATGAAGCTGCATTCTTTGGAGCTCACCAGGGCGTTTACGATTAAGTAAAAGTACTTGGCAGTATGTTACTTCTACTAAATTATTGTAAGCTGTTATGTCAGTGCTCATTGATTGAAGTTTTGCGGCTGATTTTTGGGCACATTCAGCTAGGTAGTCTTTCATGATTTTCAAATCGCTAGCCAATGGCACAATGCTAATTTTATTCCATTTGTTCAAATTCAAATTATTTGCTGCTTGACTTGATATCTCATATCTCCAGTTTGTTTCGAATAAATGAATCATTGTCTTCAGCTCAGCCTCCGCTTCAGCTGCTGGAACTGTTCCGATTATAGGGTTTCTTTTCAGAGCAAAATTTATTGCTATATCGCAGCATTGTTTTAAAGAGTTTACTATATTCATAGCAAGTGATGGTGCTCCATATTCTTCTGTTTCCGGATCGTACCTGGAAATTATTTGTGCAGCTTTCACAAATAAATCGAAATATTCAGGCCGGAGTGCTTGAAAAAGCGATTTGATTGCTGGTTCCATTTTCTTTATCTCGATCAGTATTTTCGATAACTCTCGCATTTTTCGTGATGTCACCACAGCAAAGTGTTGTTCTCTATGGATCCTCAAATAACGCGCACCAAATGAACATATCAACTTGTCGGCTTTTGCTTCCAAGGAAACTTTGTCCGCTCGCATTCTTGGAAAAACCTCCTTACGCAATTTTTCATCGATTCTGATGGTATTAACTAATTTGCTTTGGCCTTCACTCTGAGCTCGGCCACCTTGTCCGGTACAATTTTTTCTGTGTCTGTACAATAATTTCGAAGAAAAATATCCCAGACATGAATCACAAGGCAATGCTTCAGTACTTGGGTATATTGACTTGCGTACTCTTTTTGGACAATCATTTGCCCCCTTGAGAAAGTTACCTTTATTTCTCAATTTGGCTAATAAACGTCTCCTCTCCACACCCTTGCTTGCTTGAATTTCTATGACTTCCCGTTCCGTCGAGTGATTATTGTAAACATGTCTTGCAAAATTCAAAACATCCGTTTCACAATAATAACAATGATTTTCTAATTTTTTCCTTCTTTCAGTTGAATTACCAGAAGTAATAATATCCTGTCTGATAATAATCACGTTTGATTTATCAGTGTCACCTCCATTAGCATCATTACATGTTGATGATATATTCATTTCCATTTCACGCACAGATGGTGAACCACTTTCATAGTTTCCAAAATTATTAGTCGACCCATCAAAACTGTTGGCTAGAAAATCATTTTTAACTTTAATATCTATTTCGGAAGTAGACGATATATGGAATTCATCTGTGTTGCATTGTGTAGGCATTTCTTGAACTTCATCGATATTGACTTCAGATGGAGGTGTATATACATCGAAATCAGGAGGAGTTTCGCATACCGACGAAGAAATCTGAAATGAAGGAAAATAGAAACGATCAAAATAAACTAGAGACATCACTAATGCAAACTGACCTCTGAGCAGGAAGGTTTGTAAGAAGAAGTGTCAGAATAAGGTTCAGTTGGCGACGATACCTGAAAAATATTTCATCATTTATTCAATCTCAATTATGAAGATATATCTGCTCAGATTTTCTATTGAAAGTTTAAGTAGACACATGAGAATCAAAAAGAAAATTTTGATCTACATTGAAGACTTCTGAGAAAACATATACATCGTGTACGGATTCTATGTTGATATATTTCTGGCGGCCGTTGTAGAGATGAGAATATGATTGAATCTTAATATCAACTATATCCTGAACAGCAGTCCACGAGATCTAAAGTAGCTTAACATGACCTCAAAAACCAGAAGTTTTGTCTGAATTTGGCATATTCAATCTAAATTTATTATTTTTAGGTTTTTCAAGGAACCTAATAAGAACAGAAATTCATTGTCAACCCTTAAGGAGTAATTATTCAACTAATCATTACAATAAATACTTAGAAAGGTTTTTATGAACATGTTGGCAAAAATATAAACGAATTAACAATGCCTTCATAACATTGTTTCTCATAACGTGATTGATATTTCTGCTCCCCAATGTTATATTCTTTCTTAAATATCCAACAATACGGAGCTTTGTAACGAGTTCATAAATTAACTAGCAAGGAGTCTTAAATTAAATCATTTCAAATTTTTCTTTACGTAGCCGAAAGTTTTCGATACAAAGCCTCATAATATTGAATTTTAAGACAAAAAATTACATTGGAGTGCAGGAATGTCAATTCAGTCATAAGAAGCTATGTTCTGAAGGCATTCGAAGATCGTTTATATTTTCCCTAGAAACTAAAAATGCCAATTTGAGTATTTGAATGACTATTCCTTTTATTGATTTCAAAGGTTTAGAATGGAATTCTGTTTATAATTCTATTCAGTCTACAGTCGAACTTCGATAAACCAAATTTTCAATTACTCGAATCAAATTGCTTGGCATTAGCGCCAAAATTTTCTGTAAATCTTTTCCATCAACTCGAAGTTTTTTTACAGATTATGGTTCGAGTTATCGAAGTTCGACCAATTTTACTATAAACCTCTATTGTGTATGCTTCTGTCGGGGAATAGTAAGTTCTTGTTTTCTGTGCAGAGTTTTCAACAAAAACATTTTCGATTTAATGCCAAAAAAGTAGAGAAAGAAGATACTTAAACATCAGTTTGAATCACTTATTTATAATGATCCCTCATATGTACCTAAATTAAATCTATCTATATAATTTCTTGTCGGTCTTCTATGCATGCTACTATTAACAATTTTGAATTCTCGATACATTGCAGGAAAACTGTGGTGTTCTGTCAAAATTCCAATTGATTAATAAAGCAAGTAATGAAAAAATTTGCCTCATTCATTTTCTCTCTGAAAGAACGCACATACTTCTTTATGCTTACTTGTGTAGAAGAGAAATAGTGGTTACTCAACTCTAATACTGGATAGTTAATTTGTATGTAAATATTTAATGATGAAAAACTTACAATCTGTTCAGACGGCTCTTGTCTCACTATCCTATTCATTTCTGAGGAAATTTCTCCAACTGTTTCCGTCTCAACACGGACAGGAGATAAGGGTTTGTTACAAAACCAATTTGTGTGTTTCCTCTCTCTCCAGAAATAACGAGGCTCCTGTATTTAAGAAAATATATGATTTATTATTGATCACTTTTTTCACATTGGCAAATTCCAAAGGTGAATTTTATGTTATGTTCAAAATGACATTTATTTTTTTTTGAGAAAAAAATCTGATCGTCTCGCTTAAGATTTGATTTTAAATAAGGAATTTATTGAATTTAAACTGAACTTTTGAGATACTTACCGCTAATTCAACCTTTTTTTCCCTTTCATGATCATTCGTATCTGCAAAACAAATGTATACTGTTACTATAAAGATATCATTATAATTCAACGATTTTTTTTACTGTTTATTCGTTTGAAATTGTTAAAATGCCAATAACCCTCAACTTGGAATTTTTCATTGATGTAAAAAAAATTCGTACACAATGAAACAAGATATTCGAAAGAGACATAACACTTAGAATTTTTCTCGATTCAGCTGAAGACAGAGTTTCTTCAATCCTGTCATTGGAAAAAATTCATTTATGCTGAATTCAAAAATAATCATCAAATAAAAATTTGAATTCTATTTCATAAAAAAATTGAAGAACTTTGGGCGTCACCAGGTATCTTTCAGTAGAGTGTAAAACCAAGTTTTTTTATCTCGGCATAGATTCAATCGAACACAAAAAATTGCAATCATTTCAAATCAGGAAGTTGAATTTTATCAATTTTCCCTCAAATAACGTTTAGAAAATATTCAATGAACAATGCCTAATGCCTGCTCAAAAGATAGTGAATTATAAATTCTTAAATCCTCATGAATAACAGGTGGGATGCTTTATCGAGTGCATTCTAATGTGAGGTTCACTTTTTCTAGTAATATAATGAAAGGTTTCTATAATTTTTTTACCTACCTGTGCTCTCTCGAGCCAGTAACATCATTTGGTATCCCCTAGAGGATTTTTTTCGGTCGTTTTCCATACTATCTAAAGGAATAAAGAACTCAACTACACACGCGCAGATGCGAATTCAACTAGACACGCGCAGTTAAGAACTCTACTAGACACGCGAAGATCGTGGATTAGATTGGAAATAAAGCTGTTTAATGAAAGTCCATGTCGTTGGAATACCAAACTTATCTGGCAACGCTGCAGGCGAATCAAACGCAGATCGAATGAGTCCGTAATATCTTATTCTTAGACAAAAATCGTATATTTGAAGCTCTATTGTTCTGACATCATAATGAAGCCATAATATGCGTTAAACATTCAAAAATTCGTATATTCATCCTTTCATCATACAGTATCCTACGTGACGGGATGGGTATGGTTCGACGTTTTAATCGAATATACACGTATAAAGACAGATGTAGGTCTTCTCTTTCTATGTGACGCCATAATGGCGGGAATTTGGTTTGAAGCCATAATGTACGGAGATGTAAATATATATATATATATATATATATATACCTTATATGGCAGTTGTATGCAGTCGCTATCCTCAAGTAAACTCTAACATATACTTACACTTATTGACACTATTGCAAAATCTCAAGCCAAATATTTAATGATGCCGTTTTCAGGATGATAACCTGAGGAAATTGAACTGGACCTAAATAGGAATAAAACATTCTGAAAAAGGTAGAGGCACATGAAAAAAAGAAGATGCCATTCCGCTGTAAGTTCCAAGAAATACCTTGTATCATTCAGAGCTATCCTATATGCTGATGAGTCTCAATAAGGACGAAATGGCCATCCATAGGTGCTCGGTGCGATACCACTTCCTTGCATTCTGTCTCGAAAGAGGACGAGATTAGCTCCGAAGTATGAGTTTGATATTGGTTGATTTCAATCGATTAATATTATTCTCTGCTTTCACTATTTCGATCGAGAGTACTTTCTCTGACTGGCTAAGTGAGTATCTGAACGCTTTGGAGTAAGCAAAGCAAGCTCGGAGTAAGTTTGTGAACGCAACCATCGCACTCGCCATTTTGCAACCAGCGCATTCGCAATTTTGTAACCACGATGTGAAACGCCTTAACATCAAGCTGTTATCTAGTTGCTCCGCGTGTTATGAAACGTCAAATTCAATAATTTTCCTCCTATAAAAGCATTTTCGGTTCCCGTTCACTCTCACTCCATCATTCGATGTTCAATTAAGAAGCTTTCTCTGGAGGATCTCCCTTTCCTCGTAAATTACCATTTGATCTTCTTGAAGCGTTGAAGGTTTGACGTGAAGACTTTTGACGCTCGTGTTTCTAGAAACAGTAGCGTTTCACGGATAAAAATGTAGGTATACTAGCTTACAAAGAAACTGCAACACCATATAATAATATAGCAAGTAGTGAATGATTACAATTCAGGGGAAAAATCAATCTTTGGTCATGTGAACGTTTTCTGTTACATAAATTATTTATTTGAACGTCATTCCTCATAATCCTGGTCTTTCAGAAAGAATAAGTTCCAAATTCAACATTAGAACTGTTTTCAAAACACAAAATGATTTGAGATCCATTCTAACTAGAACGAAACCAATGAATGAGACACAAAAATCGAAAAAGAGATAAGAAAACGGGAACATGTGTTGACAACTTTCAATATCAATTAGACTGTAAATGAAAAAACACACAACTCCGAAGATTTTCCAAGTTTGTCTGAAAAAGGTGTCCAATATAGACACCGAAACGTTACATTATCCTTTTCATTTATTTCCTTCTTTTTAGTTTTATTGTTAAGCAACAATTTTTTCAAAACCAATATTATACAGGGTGGCCGGACGATTGACGTCCAAAAGAAAAAAACAGGTCCCTCGTCTCATGGGGTATTCGAATCCCCCCCATGTATGTTATGCGATTTTTCACGGTTTCCGAGTTATGAATTTTTTTATGAACTTTTGAGAATTTTCAACCTGACCATATTAAAAAAGATATTTAAAAAAAGTACAAGAGTTTTTGATATCTTTTTTTTGTAAATAAATCGCCATGAAATGTACTTTTATACATAAAATAACCAGCATCGTAAATTTGATAAAAATTATAGAAATGTTGGTCTCAAGTGAAAAAGTTACGTATTTTGGATCATGATTTAAATTTTCAAATTTAAATTAAAAATGTAAACAGGCTACAACACTCAGCTTTCAGAATCATTAATAAAAAATGGTACTCAACAGTCAACTTTTGCTAGAATTAGCCTTCAAAGTCAGCGAGGTGGAAAAAATCAAAGAACTAGACGTTTACTCAAAAATTATTTTTTGCCATTTTAAGATTTTTCTGATCAAGTAATAATAGAAAATACTAAAATTTGCTTCAGGAGAAAAGTTTTGAATAAAAAAAAGAAAAAGGTATGGCAATAAATCACACATTATGTAGATTAAAAAAATTTTATTATAAAAATTACAATAAAAAAATAAATGAATAAATAAATTTTGCGAAGGTGTAGAATGTGTATTGGGGCTGGAGGTGGCCTTTTTGAAAACCTATTGTAAATTTTATAAATAAATTTCTTTTTATCTACATGATGTGTGATTTATTGCCATTCCTTTTTCTTTTTCTTATCTGAAACGTTTCTTCTAATGCAAATTTTCATTAGTTTTCAGCATTTTATATCATAACTTGATCAGGAAAATCTTAAAATGGCAAAAAATAATTCTTGAGTAAATGTCTAGTTCTTTGATTTTTTCCACTCCGCTGACTTTGAAAGCTAATTCAAGCAGAAGTAGACTGTTGAGTACCATTTTTTATTAATGATTCTGAAAGCTTTGTGTTGAGCGCAGTTTTTAAGCCTACTGAGAAACCATGAAGTAGCCTGTTTACATTTTTAATTTAAATTTGAAAATTTAAATCATGATCCAAAATACGTAACTTTTTCACTTGAGACCAACATTTCTATAATTTTTATCAAATTTACGATGCTGGTTATTTTATGTATAAAAGTATATTTCATGGCGATTTATTTACGAAAAAAATATATCAGAAAACTCTTGTACTTTTTTTTAAATATCTTCTTTAATAAGTTGAAAAATCGGAAACCGTGAAAAATCGCATAACATACATGGGGGTGATCGAATACCCCATGAGACGACGGACCTGTTTTTTTCTTTTGGACGTCAATCGTCCGGCCACCCTGTATAAATTATTGTTTGTCCAAAGTGGATATTTAGTTGTTGTTTAAATCCTAGAGAGCGTACGAACAAAAATCCAACCACTATTATAAGATGATGTCAAGCGCAGTTAAGTAATTCCCAAAATTGAAGAAGAGCTGCCTGTCTTATTGAATTGACGCTAACTCAAATTTTGTCATCGACCGAATAACTGGTACGTTCGATTTTTCTGTGAAGCGATATCGAATGAATTCCAGAAATTTGAAATTCTGACCACACACATGCATCGATGTAGCGTACTCCTGATGGAATAAAAACCCTATACGGAACATGCTGAGGGCAAAGGAGCAAACCCAATTATGCTCATGTAACATGTTTGCCCCCACGAATATTGAGTGTTTGTAATTCCAACGGTACATTCCGGAACATGCGATGCTAATGAATGCTGAGCGAGCAGCTTAATGGAACGTACTAGGTGAAGCTGTTACCGAACATACCTTGGTAGAAAGTGATACAGATTGAGGCAAATTGGAGGTTGTATCAGTTACGTTCTGAGGTGAAACGTTGGAAAAATCAGGTGAAAATTGAAAAAGAGTGTAGGTAAACGAGAAGTCGGAAGCTCTTGTTTTGTTGTTATCTGTCAGTGCGTTCAAGAGGGGTTACGACAGATGGAAATATGAGCAGCAGCCATCACTTTTTTATTAAGATGATTTCCGTTTTGTTTTGTTTCTACATACTCCATGAGCTACATTTCAATTGTGTTTTTCTTGTCATGTATATGCTTTTTTTAGTGTGCTATTGAGTTTATAGGTTTCCTGAACCTCAACTTTTGTTTGTTTATTAATAATAATAATAATAATAAATATCTCTACCTACACCTTTTCCAAGTGTACCGGGTTTTTCACTATAATTTGACCCCCCCTTTAACTTTGTTACTAAAGGAGATACAAAAAAATGTTTCGTATAAAAGTTTCACGAAATCAACTGAGGTTTTTTGATATGAGTCCAGAAACTGAAATGTATACAGGGTGGCCAACATATTGATGGCAACTTCATTTTTTCAAATGGAACACCCTGTATATGTTTTCATGTTTTGCAAGCTCTTTTTCCCCTGATTTCGAATATGTAACATATGTTGGTCTATCTTTTTTATTCTGAGCACCACATAGTTTCAAATTTCACTAACCATCTGGCATAGCGTTTTGAAAGTTCGTGAATATTTATGTGGCCAATTTGATCTTTGGATTGGTAATGGCGCAACCATTTTATGGCCACCAAATAGTCCCGATTTAACACCGTTGGACACGTTTTTTTAACCTTTCCTGAAGGAAAAAAATGACTTCAGCAATAATGATAATCAATGGCAGCGGAGAATAATATTAATGGTATAAAAGCAACCCATAATTCGAAACTAATCCTGTCAACGCACAAAGAATGATGATAATATTGTAATGATTAGAAACAAATTTTGAAGGTTTAATTTTTTACTTGAATCAGAGCCATAATAATCCTATCAAAAATAGTCTAAATAACTTGAGACAACTATATGAACTATGTGTATTGAATGAAGGTGGTCATTTTGAGCAATTTCTTTAGTTGATGTTATTCTTACCATACTACCATAGTTTATCATTTTTCATTGGTTAAGTAATTGTCAAGTATTCATTCTAAAATAATACTTTTAAGTAGATTGTTTGGGTATGAAGAATTTCGTAGGTATTTCACATATTTTTTTTTCGGTGTCATCATTTCAAAACTTTGAAACTCTGAAAATTGAAGCGACACATCCACATAAGCATTTATATTCGAGATCAGGAGGAAGTAGCCTATCAAGAAAAGGAAGAATATACAGGACAGAGTGTTGCATTCAATGTTGTTCACCCTGTATATCTTTCCATTGACGTTATTATAACTCCAAAAATGAGTATTTTCTGTAAACGCACTCTGCCACTTGTAAAATGATTACAGATCTTGGCAGATGGTTCTTGAAATTCGAAACTCTATGGTTCTCAGAATAAAAGAGATAGACCAACATATGTTACATATTCGAAATCAGGGGGAAAAGAGCTTGCAAAACATGAAAACATATACAGGGTGTTCCATTTGAAAAAATGAAGTTGCCATCAATATGTTGGCCACCCTGTATACATTTCAGTTTCTGGACTCATATCAAAAAACCTCAGTTGATTTCGTGAAACTTTTATACGAAACTTTTTCCTGTATCTCCTTTAGTAACAAAGTTAAAGGGGGGGGGGTCAAATTATAGTGAAAAACCCGGTACATATAATGGATCGATTACATTGAGATACTTTACTAGCTGCTACTGAGCTAATTTTGTAGGTGATTGTAAATTCGCTCAGTGTAATCGTGTTCACAAGCCAACAATCTGATTGTGAAAAAGCTGTGACTAAAGTTGAAAGCTGGGCTACTTCACAAACTAAATCGCTGGCGTTTTGGCTTGTTGGCATGTAAACAAGCCGTGTGTAATAACAGTTGCTACTAAACAATCTGTGAGTTCTCATCTACTCGGTGGTTCCTGGTTTTAAAATTTGAAAACGTATTTGACATTTATTTTAGATCCTTGACAACGATACAAACATAAACCTCACATGGATCGC
Organism: Propylea japonica; assembly: GCA_013421045.1. Taxonomy (NCBI): domain Eukaryota; kingdom Metazoa; phylum Arthropoda; class Insecta; order Coleoptera; family Coccinellidae; genus Propylea; species Propylea japonica. The sequence continues at coordinate 12,861,841 of CM024244.1, forward strand.
TAGATTGTCGGCTACTCAGCGAGTAGACAGTTTTGTGTGTATAGGATCAAGTACACAGGGCTACTCTACAAGCTCGTAAAAAGCCGGCGAATTGGCGAATTGGCTTCTAGCCGAGTACACAGGGAGTTCTCCACTCGCTCAATCGCTCAGTAGCGTAATAACAGCCGTATAGGAACGTATAGTATGTGAACAAGAATAAGCTCAAGTACACGGGGCGAATTTACAAGCTAATCCGCTCAAAAGCCGGCTTGTGGCGTGTAAAGTCGCCGGCAGTTCAACTTCTTACAGAGCGAATTTGCAAGCAGCTAACGGAGCGACTGCGTCGAGTACACGGGGCTACTCACAAGCTCAGAAGCTCAAAAGCCGCTTAGTAGCTTCTAAATCCGCTCAGGACCCGGGTGTCAATTCTCGGGATCACTCGCTCACGAACGTATACGTTCGTGAGTGAGTAAAATCGAAGAAATAGTTCGAAACAAGTTAATTCCTGAGCATATCGTCAACTTATCGGACGAAAGTGTACGTTTATAAAAGGATAAAATCATCACAATTGCAAAAAATCTACTCTCAAAATGTCACGAATTTATCGTTCGTCGAACGAGTGATTTCGAGAATTGATTCTGCACCAGTGATCTTTCAATGCGTATACCAACTTCATTGCGCGAGTCTCTCCCTTACCTGTAAAAATGCACAACGCGCAATGAAGTTCGTATTCGCTTAGAAGGATCACTTGTCGAGAATACGGCACCAGTACCAGTAACTCAGGAAAACCTTCAAAACTCGCATATTAGAACGGTCTGTTGCTCTCTTTCCCCTCATCTTGGGATGAAATCTTATTCATTCAAATGTTTCGTTCAGACCTCTGAAATAATGAAAAAAAATTGTTTTGAGTTCTCGACTCAAAATAATTGAATTATTAGCACGTCCAAACATTCTAGATGAATTTATACAAAAAAAATCAGTGAAACTTAGTTGGGACTCGAACCGACGTAGGTATAAAATAGGGAAATGGCACTGTTCTAAGGATAATGATATTCGTTGCCTGGCAACGGTAGTTCGTAGTTCATTTTGTAAATTATTTTTCGGAGTTCGTCAACTTTTCTGAATAGAGGACCCAAAAATACTAAGATTTGACCAAAAACCGTTACTTTAAGTGTTATACATAACTGACCACACTCATAAAAATCTTGCTCAAAAATGACGTTTGACACCCTGTATCTCGCTTATGCTTCGAAAACGGGATATATTGTATAAGGCAAAAATGATTCTCCTGATGTCCCCTACACGAAAATATATGTTTGTCCAGTTTATGATGAAACACCCTGTATGTAAGCACATTTTGTGAAACAATTAGAATATTATTCTCCTTAACACCACTCAGAATCATCTCCCAGTGACCCATTTTTAATAAATTATGATCAACACTTGATGTCTAAGGTTTCACTGCGAACTTAACACCCTTTACACGACACCAAGGAATTTAGGCGATAGCAAGTCCGAAGTATGCCCTTGAGAATAAGGATCCCTTTACTCAAAATGGAGTCCTTCCCTCATTATCCTGGAGATATTTTCTCAGTCGAAACTCGCATGAAATTGTTGGAGTTATAAGAGGAAAGCCTTCAATATAATCTTAGATAACGTTTTTCTTTACACCGGCATCATTTTTCATTCATATATAGGTTCATCAGCTTTGGGTACTCAAAGTACATTAATTTTGTAACTTCTTAAAACAAAATCGAGTACCTACCTACTGTCCATATCCTTTTACTATATTTTTGCAGAGTGCCGTTTCAGTTTCTTTTAACATTCCAAGTGACCTGATTTTTTCTGCTGCAGAACATTAATTAGTGATTCTACCATCGAAAGACCGCTCAAAATTCGAAAGTTATAGACATTCAGGCAAAACCATAAAACGCGGTTCATATAAAAACAACAACATTAAAAACAATTATACTTGAAACCACTTGTTGGATGCTGAAACTATATGAATATATTCAATGATAATGATATCACAAAAACATGAGAATTAGTTAATTATATGATAGTGATCTAGAGGGTAAATTACTGCAGTAGGTACTACCCTCCCCCCCTTCTAATCGTCAACCTAAATGAGTGTTCTATTTACCTATCAGCCATTTCGTGGTTACATTTCTGTTTTGATTCGATACAAAAAAATCATTATGAACCCTTCCATATCACATTTCATTTCAGTGCAACAAGCGGCAGAGGTCCCAGTAATTTGTGACATTCAAACAAACAACATTATCTGAACAAATACAGGCTATGGCTTGTACAAATATTCTCTGATAGCATAATGGCCAACGCTTACCCATGTTCTATCCGATATTATAGGGGTAACATGAATAAGGATTTCTCGAAAATGTGTAACAGATCAATATTCGAAATCAGAGTTCAAAATTTCAAAAATAAAACTTATTATTATGGCCACCACATTTCAAATGTCGCTCACATCGTTATTATGTCAAATTGAGCTTTCTAGGTTATATCAGTGACGGTATTTTGACACTACTGTCCGATACTCTGTGTTCTGTATTGAGACAATAACATATTTTTTATAAGTTTCTTTATTCACCGACATGCCCACAAGTTACATAACATTTACCACAATTTACAACTTGAAGATTCACTTATTTTATTTACCAAATCATCAACATACAGTGGGACTTCCCTATAACGAACGTCTGTATAACGAATTTCTTTGCATAACGAATTTCGTACAAGACATTGCACCTCGAATCCAAATTCCATGTTAAAAACAACCTCTTAAACGAAGTAAATTCTCTCTATAACAAAATATTCAAAGAACACCACTCTTTGAATGGGTATTGGTAAGAAGGTATGAGGGTGGGTTTTTACCGAAATTTAATAATAATAAATCCCGCGGATATGTGTAACAAGCTAAGTGGTGCCATCTGTACAATTGAGGCAGAATGTTCGCCATCGATTGCCAATTACATTCTTTGCGCCAGAGCTGCCATCTTGTTGGAATTTCTCGCACTAGTACGAACAGCTATAGAATTCTTCTCCAGTTTGACTTTGGTTCAGCTAGGAAAGGCTAGATAGTTTCAAAATCCTTTCAATAATAATCAATTGGTAACTAAATACAAATCTTTTATTGACGCAAAGTTCTAATCCAATTTTTCGTTCAACGATTCGCCAAGCATTCGACAGCCGGCCACAGGAATATCTTCAAAATACAGTAGAACTTCCCTATAACGAAAGCGCTAAATCCGCAAAAAAAATTCGTTATAAAGAAATTTCGTTATACAGAAAATCTGTTTCTATAGTCGGCAATGTCGCGGTCGACTTCACTGATAAATTTAAGTTTATCATTCAACCTTAAGCACTTCCTTTCAGATATTTTCGCACAACTTTTCACACTAGCGTAATGGTTTGATTGAAACCAAACAGCCAAGGATGTATTTAAAACTGTTTCAGAAGGATCTCTCTGCCCGCCGTAATGATTTAGTTTAAGGTCGGGATTTATTACGTACGTCCGGAAAAATTTCGGAAAAAACCCACCCTTACACCTTCTTACCAATACCCATTCAAAGAGTGATGTTCTATGAATATTTCGTTATAGAGAGAAGTAACTTCGTTTTGGAGGGTGTTTTTAACATGGAATTCGGATTCAAGGTGCAATGTCTTGTACGAAATTCAATACAGACGTTCGTTATAGGAAAGTTTCACTGTATTTTTTTCCCGGAAAAAAGCTTTTTTGCGTTTGTTCCAAAAATATAGTGATATAGGTCCGCCCAAACGTCTGTGAGTTTAGAATTTTGAACCGAGATTGCTCTCAATGGAATTTATCGGTGCAAAATTCGATATAAAATAATCCTGTCCTGGCTTAAAAGCACAACAACGGACTAAAAGAGCTACAGACTTGCGTCATTCCTCACCATAGGTATTACTGTAATGTTGGGGGTCTGTAACTCAAAGGGCTAATCGAAAAAAACTGGAGACATGGATCAAATTTCAAAACAAAGAATTCATCTTCAGCTTTATTATTTAAAATATATAAGTCGTTTTTTAATCTGCATATACCTGAGTTTATAAATTGACTGCTTCTCAGTTTTTAAGCCTGTAAATCATTGAGTTGTAGAAGAATTATTGCATACGTCGATATGGCACATATGGCTTGGAATAACAATTTGCCATTAAGTTCAAATGAATTGTTTATTTCCAATGCAGGGCGTTGATGAAGGAGTTCCAAGAAAAACCATTGGACCTAAAAATGTCTACTAGTATGACTTAAAATATGTGCTTTTATATATATTTTTCATTAACAAACCTCTCTTCTTTCTTTGAAGCACATTTCAGGAATAGATGATTTCAAGTGGTCCAAGAACCGGTTGTTCTGAAAGTCAAGAGAAATTCATAAAATATGTGAAATATTTAGTATAACAATGAAAGCATGTGTTCTTCTTGCAAATAAAGGGTTTTCCAATAAGAGGTTGACCTTTGACAAGTAGAAACTACGCCATTAATAAAAATGGAACGATACACGCTTCAAGAACGCATTGAAATTATTAAATTTCACTATAAAAATGGTGCAAATTTGGCAGAGACGGTTCGTAAAACTCGAACATTTTTGGGTCGTCGTGAAGCACCTTGTCGGACCTCAATAAAAAAATTGGTGGAAAAATTCGAGCTGATGGGACAAGTTAGTGATGTGAGAATAAAACCCGCGCACGTCGCTCAAGAACAGCCGAGAATATTGCTGCTGTAGCCGAAAATGTCAAGAAAATCCAGGCTGGTCCATTCATCGTCCTTCTTTGGAATTAGCCATTCCACAAACGTCATTACACCGTATTTTGCATAAAGATTTGGGTCTTAAGGCTTATAAAGTTCAGTTAACACAAGAACTCAAGCCGGACGATCATCAACATCAACATCAACATCTTTGCTGTTAAGGTCGCTGAAATGAATGAAAATGATCCGGAATTCCATCGAAAAATCATCTTGAGTGATGAAGCCCATTTCCACCTCAGTGGCTTCGTCAACAAGCAAAATTGCCACATCTGGGGCTCGAAAAACCCAAGAGTTATTGTTGAAAAGCCTCTCTATCCTCAACGTGTGACTGTTTGGTGAGGTTTATAGTCCGGCGGAGTCATTCGACCTTACTTTTTCGAAAATGAGGCTGGAACAACAGTTACGGTGAATGGATTGTGCTATCAAGAGATGATTACTGATTTTTTATGGCCTAAATTGAATAGTAATGATCTGGACAACGTTGACTGATCTTTTGCGGGAAAAGTTTCCGGACCGTGTTATCTCTCGAAGAGGTGATCACAAGTAGTCACCGAGATCTTGTGATTTAACACCTTACGACTTCTTCCTTTGGGACCACGTGAAAGATAAGGTCTACGCCAATAGCCCAGAGTCGATTCAGGACCTCAAAGATGGAATTCGTGAGGCTATCGAGGACATAGGGCAGCCACTTTGCTATTTGGTTATGGAAAATTTCATTAAACGGATGATCCTGTAAGCGTGGTCGTGGTGGTCATTTGCCTGTTGTTAATTTCCACTATTAACGGCATAGCTTCTTCTTTATAATGAAATAAACATCCGATCATTTAGATTGAAAAATGGCATTTTTTCTCTGAATATCAAAATAACACCCCTTATTGGAAAATCCCTGCTTAGAGTGGTAAAAACACTATTCGTTATTCAAATAATTAAAAAGCGCCACTCACCATAGAAGAAAAAAGGCCGCAACCAAGAAATACCTTGAAAACTCTGAACATAGATAAACCAACCCAAAAATACTTCAAATCACCATCATGGTATTCCCCAACTGTGCTTACCTTCCATGCCAAAATTATATAAGTCATCATTAAAAAATACTGAAACAACGAGATCGAGATGATATTAGAAAATTCCTGTAGAATTTTTTTGCAACAGGAATACATCATTCTATGGCAGTCCAAATAATTCGAAATATTTCGATTCAAATTCCTAGACTGGGTTTCTTGAAAATCCCTATGGAATATCTCCCCTAAAACTGACAGAATAATCAAGGAAAAACTGAACTCACTGAGTACTGCATTCAGTAAAATATCCGAAATAATGAAAAGGGATGTTTGAAGAATCATGTGATGGTCCAAACTCATAACAGCAACAATATATATCACTTTCCCTGAAAACAAAATCTCCTCGATCAGGTAAATACCTGTCATCCAATACCTTAGTTTCGGAAATATTGATTTTCTCCCCTTCAATTTCCTCAGTATGATGTCAGTCTCTTCGAAGTAAGTATTTGAATTTTTGAACATTAATACAAATAGGGTGATAACATTCAGGCAGTGTATACCAAAATTCACATATTTTTCAATTATTCTCTGATGTAGTTTTTCCATTGCGGGAAGGTTTTTATAGAATAAATAAAATTGGTAGAGTATGAGGAATACTTTCCAAACACTAACAAGACACCACAGGAACTTATTCGATTTCGTGAATGTAAAGTTGAATATCACGATATTTTTGATAACCAAAATATGTCTCAGTATATATTCGACACTTAATATTTCTTTTTTGGTTTTCGACATGCTGTATCTCTAATGGAACATAGTGGTAGTAACTGTCTTTTATTGCAATAAGCAATGGCCATCGAACTGATGAGGTCCTTCAGGATAATAATGGAACACTGGTTTAACTAGAAATCATCATTATTCATTTTCATGAATGAATAATAATATGTCCATTTAGTAAATACTTATCATGCATGACGCTCTTTAGATGATTGAATTGAGTAATTGGAAAACTGTTGTAACGGGTGATTCATTTAGAGGTATTCCTTTGTTGAATAAAACAATAAATAAAAACAATGTTATTGTATAATCTTTATTATCTAGATTAGATTAGATTAGATTAGAGGAGGGGCGACAGATCAAAACCGACCTTGCGAGCACCTTGATTTTAAGATCTATATTGCATCCCTGCGCTGTTTACAGTCAGGCAGCAAAGTCTCAATGAACTTCACCACCTTTCTGGGGGCCACATCCATTACTTGTTCAGGCTTTAGGAACCAGGAACCAAGATGCCGTAACCGTTTCTGGTGAACAGCTTCACACTCACATAGCAGGTGTCTGGCTGTCTCGGTGGCTTCCTGACAGAAGCGACATGTATTATCGGGCGCTTTTCCCATGTTTTTTAAGTGATACCTCACGGGACAGTGCCCAGTGAGAGCGCCCGTCAGTTTCCTCAGTTCCAATTTGCTGAGTGAGAGAACTTTCTTGGTCCAGCTCGTCGAGTGAGAGAGAAGTGACCTAGCTTGCCTTTGACCATTGGTCGTACGCCAGTACATAAGCTTCCTCTTTTGTTCCCAGTCCTTAATAGCCATTGCCTGATGGCTGGCTGGGAAGCCGCAAAACGGTTCTGGTCCAGTGAAGGGGGTTGTCCCCCCTTCCCTGGCCAGTTGGTCTGCCGCTTCATTGCTGTGAATCTCGGAGTGACCAGGCACCCAAATGAGATATCTTTATTATCTAACAAAAGAACCATTCTTTACAATTATTCTTTAATAGTTATTTAATCAACTAGGTTATTGAAGACATCGGCCATTGTTTGAGCATTCTGAAAATCTCAATTTTAAGGAGAGTTAACTCTACATCGACTTTATAACTTATTTTTTATGTTCTCTCGAAAATGTTTTGAACGAAACAAGACACATTAAATGGGAGAAAAATTCAGGATTTCACCAAATCTTATGTGAAAGAAGAGAAATAAACAATTTTCAAAATACTGGAATGGTGATAAGTGATTTAATACTTGGTATTTCCACCCCTTGCGTTAATTACAGCTCGGCAACGACGGTTCATACTCAAAATAAGTGATCTCAAAATGTTCTGATCTAATCCTTCCCAGATTTCTCTGAGGTGGATTCCTAAGTCATTAAGAGTAGCTGGATGATTTTCTGAACTTCTAAGCCTTCTATTGAGGTTGTCCCAAACCTGCTCAATCGGATTGAGATCTGGACTTCTTGCTGGCCATTCCATTCGAGAGACTTCTTCAAGGTACTCCTGAACGATGCGCGCCCGATGGGGTCTGGCATAATCGTCCATAAAATGAAATTTTCACCAATGTATGGGGTAAATGGCACTACCTGCTCTTCAAGAATGTTCCTTATATACAATCAGCATTCATAGCTCCATCAGAAATGCGATATAGCCATACACTCAGATAGTCAAGCTGCTATTAAAGCACTGAGCTCCTACGCCATCGACTCAAAGGTGTTCTGGGAGTGCCGGAACAAACTCAATGAGGTAGGCAAGAAAAACAAGTTCTTTTTAATCTGGGTTCCCAACCATTCGGGAATCAAAGGAAACAAAGAGGCCAATACACTTGCCAAAGAGGGCACACGAATGTCACTCAGTGGCCCAGAACCCTTCTGTGGTATAGGTAAATGTACCTAAAAGAAAGAGCTCCTGGAGAAGGAGAAAGCCGAGAAGGAAAAACTCTGGTGGAATCTTCCAGGCATGGATCATTCCACTAAGTTCCTTCGGAACATTGAAACAGCAAGATCCAAAAGATATCTGGATCTTGGTAAGAAACAATTACACCTCCTCACTGGCTTTCTCACAGGACATTGTCGCCTCAGGAAGCACCTGTTGAGGATAGGATTATCGGACACTGATGAGTGTAGGTTCTGTGGGGAGGAGAAAGAAACCTCTATTCACCTAGTCACGGAATGCTTTGGCATTGCGAGCCTAAGGAAAGAATGCCTTGTAAGAGTTAGGAACTTGCCTCGTTGAAACCTTCACAGATATTGGATTTCATCAGATCTCTGTGAAGGGTGTGGTCAGAATAGCTCTGTAAGGTCACAGTGAACTGTAACCCCTTTTCAAACTACAACTACTAACTAACTATATCCTCGTATAATATGGTTGGAGTATGTATGAGTTCCTCGTGCGACCCCCTGTACATATTGGACAACCTGTATAGTATCTCTGATAAACAATGCACTTATTATTTAGGTAATAATTAAAGCGATAAAACGAATATTTTCACTTGAACTTGATCGCAACACAAATATTGTCATCGATTTCGATGGACACAACTGTCATGTCGCAAGGAGTCGAAGGTCAACAGATAAAAATGTATTCAAGCAAGGAAAGGAACAAACACACTGATCCAGTGCTCCGATTGGACCAGCAGTAGTTTGTAACCTATTTCGGGACAATAGATACAAAAGATGTTTTCTTATAACCGGTTTGCGTACGCTGCAACGCGAGGTGTTACTAATGTGCTTGAAAAAAACTCTTTGGGTATCCTTTAAATCATGTATTTTTTCAATTTTTATTTACCACCACTGAACTGAGTTATTTCCTTGACTCTAGAATGAAGCCAGCACCTGTCAAATACGATCAAAAGGTATGTAAACTAGCCCTCTAGCCTAGGACAACTTTTATAATCAAACTCTAAGTTAGGAAGGTTATAAACGCATAGAGATAAACGAATTGGGTATGTTCCGTAATGCAGGTGACCTGGTTCTCTGTTCTATTTTCGTACGCTTGCGTATATTTCGGTTGATAGTTCATTTATTGAGGATAGATTGAATACTGACTAGCGTTTCCTCGGAGGAAATGGAAAAACGTTGTCACATCGAGAATATTGCAGACTGCAGTCGCGCAGAATGAGATCTTCTTTAGAGACATCTGCTGTGTCTCTAAAAACGTTGGGAAATTATGCGATCCTCTTGAAATTTTGCATAAACATTCACTATATCAATCTTCATTCACAGATATAATTTCACTAGAATCGGATATCTTGTTATGGAAATATAAAGATTCTTCTTTTGAATATTCCGAATGAATTTTTTATGATTCTGTTAACACTATGGCCACAAAATTCTGCATGAGGCTTATTATAAGCATCTTGCATGTGACGCAAAATTTCATTTCGATTGGTTTCGTTTTGTCTGGGATATTGAGGAACAAAATTTTGAATGGGCCTATTTTATGGAACACCATGTACGGTTCGGCTGGGGGGTCGAACCCCATCGTTTGAGACCATTTTCGGCTCAGAATTCTAGAATTAAAGACATTTGGGCGAAACGATATAGCACTCGTTTGAGTAGAACGAGCGCTCAAAAATCACTACATAGTATAAAACAAAGTCGCTTTCTCTGTCCCTATGTCCCTTTGTATGCTTAAATCTTTGAAACTACGCAACGGATTTTGATTGATTGATTGAATTTTTAATAGATAGAGTGATTCAAGAGGAAGGTTTATATGTATAATAACATCCATTAAATAGTGGAGAAGTATTGTTATTTTTGAGGTTTCTAATGTGATGTCGTAAATAATTTCATTTTTTCCGCTTACATTGCAAACGCAGGCTGAACCCTACGAGTTTTATCAAAACAATGTACTAAGTATTGTACACATTGAAAAGGTCTACAGAAAAGTCCGTGATGTATATGTATACCTCTTATGGATAACCCACAATAACTTTTTTTTGTCATTTACTTTTTACGACAAATAATGGCTAATTTTCGAAGCGATTTTAACCAATACAGGATTAATCCTTAACCAATTAAATACCTTGATTACATTGTTCATTTAATATAGATCTATATGGTCCTTTACATCGTATGATTTAAGTAAATATTTTCGAAGATATTACAGATTTAAAAATTGCGGGAAGTAGGAATTGCGTGCGGGACGTAGGAATTGCGGGTCGCTAGTATAATGATAAAATGTTGAAAAACTTTATTTTTGATCAATTTAAAGAGTTAAGCCTCAAATAAATGCATCAATTCTTTATATTTCAGTGACTTTCAACTGGCAGGACCCCTTGAATTTAGAATCGCAACTCACACAAGATGAAAAGATCATCAGGGATACTTTCAGATCATACTGCCAAGAAAAACTTCTACCTAGGGTTGTATTAGCAAATAGAAATGAAGGTAGGTATGTGACATTAAGCACAACATAGGGTTTTTAATGAATTAATTACTTGTGCAAAAACCCATAGAGAAATATATAAAAATAATATAATAATAATAATAATTTCATTCAATTCTAAATATCCTTAAATTTGGTACGAAAGTTCAACAGATCTATTACTACTGCATCCTAAGACAAGAGAAGCACTCACAGCAAGTACCTTAAGTCATTCAGAATGTTTTTCTCTGCACTAAGGAGAGCTAGAGGCTCAAAACAGATATCTGTGAAGAATAACCTTCTTGAAGATTTTTTTGTAATGTATATGATAATCACTTGAGTCGGAGTTTTACATTGATCTTCGAATATTATTCTTTACAAAATCTTCAACTTGAAACCTTTGAGTAGACCTTGAAATTGAATTTTGCCCCACTTAACAATGGAGACCATCCACATATCACAAAGTCGAGATAATTGAATAATAATTGATACATATATGAGAAACAATTACTGTTGGAAAAAATGATAATAATGTTAATACAGTGCGCAAGGATATTAGCTACAAAACAACACTCACATCATATCTGTAAGTTAGATAATTTGAGAGTTATTGCTGTTCGAACATGATCACTACGCGAGCAAAAGACACAAGACAGTCATGAAGGCTACTGCCTGTCTACAGAGCAGAGGCGGCCATTTTGAGCAATTTTTTTGATTAATTTGTTTACTTGATCATTGAAAATTATCGAAAGTACATTACTGAGGTTTTTTTATTTTATCAATTTTCATAAGGGTCATGTTCGAACAGCAATAACTCTCGAATTATGTAACTTACAGATATGATGTGAGTGTTGTTTTGTAGCTTGTGTCCTTGCGTGTTAAATCATTGAGAAAAAATTATACTTCAATGTGCTAGTTCTTGTACTATTGCAGATTTACTGAGAAAATTAGTACACATTTTCACTATGAACTTTTTCGAAGAATTTTTTTATGCCGTTTTCAAGTTGAATGTTTTTATATTGTTATACTTCAATGAAAGGTGGTAGTGTCATCTTTCAAAAAACATTTATTTCACATCTGTAGGACCTTTATGTCCAAAGAAATCGATTTTATTTGGAAGGGTCAACGAAAATAAAAAAGTAAATTTAAAATGGGGGCTACTCAAAAACTAAGGGGGTAAACTTATCGCTAAGTCATGACCAAACACACTGTATAAATGTTTCCAGTAGTTGTGATATTTCGCATGCAATTTTCTCTTTATAGAAAGTGTTAAAATCATAATTTCTTATTGACAGTTTTCGACAAAGACACACTCAAAGAACTGGGAGAACTAGGAGCACTTGGATGTACAATCAAAGGTTATGGTTGTGCAGGGATATCAAATGTGGCTTATGGACTTCTAGCCAGAGAAATAGAAGCTGTTGACAGCAGTTACCGCTCTTCTTTTAGTGTACAATCTTCCTTAGTCATGTCAGCTATAGACCAGTTTGGTTCAGAGGAACAAAAACAGAAATATCTACCTAAACTTGGTAAGAAATACGTAGTTATTTCATTTGTTCGTTTCACTCATAAGTTATTATTATAAACTAGCTGGCCCAGCTAACGTTATTTTCTATCAATTTACATTTTTTGTACAAAATACTTTTCTACTTTTCTGGTTTGATGTTTTTTCCCAACAGTCCATAGTTTTTGTTTCGTTTGATTTTCTACACTCGATCGCTATGCAACGCGAAACACGCAATTTGACCCAAGAGGGATGTGTCCAAGCGGTAGTTTTGCGAAAAGAGGGGGGGACATACACAAGAATTGCAGAAATGTTTGGAGTTTCCCATACAACTGTGTCCAGAATGTTGCAGCGATTCAGGGAGACAGGTATGAATGTCCGAAGACCAGGACAGGATAGACCACGGGTAACAACTTCCATTCAAGAACGTTACTTGTGAGTTTCTTCGTTGAGACAATATGATTTGCAACCGCTCGCCTCCTTCAAAATCAGCTTGAGCAAACTCATGGGGTGCAAATTAGCACTCAAACATTAAGAAATCGCCTCAAAAAATATGATTTAAGGCCTCGTGTCGCGGCAAGAGGCCCAGCTCTTACCTCAGCCCATCGAAGGGCGCGTTTGGATTTTGCGAGGGAGCATATCCATTTTGAAGAGGCTGATTGGGAAAGAGTTCTCTTCACAGATGAGTCTAGATTCTGCCTGTACCATTGTGATCGACGTTCCCTTGTATACAGACGTCCACATAAAAGATATGCTCAGTGCGATTTCCTGAATACTACCTACTGGTTTCGGGGGAGGATCGATTATGGTATTACGTGGAATACCTTTGACTGCTCGCACAGACCTAGTGGTCGTTGATAATGGAGCTATGAATGCTGATAGGTATATAAGGAATATTCTTGTAGAGCATGTAGTGCCATTTGCCCCATACATTGGTGAAAATTTCATTTTTAGGGACGATATTACCAGACCCCATCGTGCGCGCATCGTTCAGGAGTACCTTGAAGAGGTTGAAGTCTCTCGATTGGAATGGACAGCAAGAAGTCCAGATCTCAATCCGATTGAGCAGCTTTGGGACAACCTCAATAGAAGACTGAGAAGTTCAGGAAATCATCTGATTAGATCAGAACATTTTAATATCACTCATTTTGAGCATGAACCGTCGTTGCCGAGCTGTAATTAATTCAAGGGGTGGAAATACAAAGTACTAAATCACTTATCAGCATTCCAGTATTTTGAAAATTGTTTAATTCTCTTCTTTCACATAAGATTCGGTGAAATCCTGAACTTTTCTTCCATTTAATGTGTCTTGTTTCGTTCAAAACCTTCCAGAGAGAACATAAAAAATAAGTTATAAAGTCGATGTAGAGTTAACCTTCATTAAAATTGAGATTTTCAGAATGTGCGTTGATTTTTTTGCGCTGTGTATTTCTGGAGAGTGGGTTAGTAGCTGTGTACTCAAACTAGAGAGTGTGAGTACTATTAAATGTGTAAGTTTCTATCGTCATTTCGTAGTGTAGTGAAAATAAAATGATCATTCACTCCAGTAGGCTCTAAATTTCCTTGAAATTTCCCTCGCACGGATTCTAGAGAGGTAATACGTGCCTCGAATTGAATAAAGAGACGCAAAACAACGAACCGCAAATCTAAAAATAGGACTTGCATGGTATATTAACCCTTCGTCTCGCAGAGTCTAGTTCACGTTGGATGTTGGTTGCCCAGGTTGACGAGGATTTAATCCTCGGTTTAGCGCTATTAGAAGAAATTGGGCTAAGAGAAATCGATATGTGGTTAATTGAACTTGATGATTATCGGACCAGAATTTGACGAGGGGCTGAAGGGGAGCTTGAACGGCCGCTCATTGCCTGTTGGTTCTTTATACCCTTATTACAGCATGCCTTTCTTCATGTCTACAGGGTGTCCCGTAATTAGACCGACGAACTTCTAGTGGACATTATAGATCGTATTTTAGACAGATTCGACCCAAATCATACAATGCAAAATTGCTTCGTTAAGGAGCTAGTGCCCTTTGAAGATGACGTCCTGGTTCACACTTTTTGCCACATATTCGCTAAACGGAGTCACATAAAGTGCTGAAAGTTTACACATTGGCTAATATGAAAAATACGCATCGATTAGATTGAATGCAATTCTTCCATGTCAAGCACAATCGTATCATTTGGAGTGGGGCGAAGTGTATTTTTAGTTAACACTTTTTTAACTTTCATTATTTCGCGAGATTTACATCATATTCATAAACTCTGATGTTTTTTCTTGAAAAAAGATGCTCTTGCATAATAACGCCCATATTAAATTCAAAACAAAAGTGAACATTGAGTACTTAGTGAAAAGAGAGAAAATTTCAAATCTATTTTTTTCAGAAATGGTACATCTGGGCGTTATAATACAAGAGCATCTTTTTTCAAGAAAAAACATCAGAGTTTATGAATATGATGTAAATCTTGCGAAATAATGAAAGTTAAAAAAGTTCCAACTAAAAATACCCTTCGCCCCCCCCCCCCCAAATGATACGATTGTGCTTGACATGAAAGAAATGCACTCAATCTAATCGATGCGTATTTTTGATATTAGCCAATGTGTAAACTTTCAGCACTATACAGGGTGTCCCATTACTCGACGTCAACCCGGAACCGGGTGAAAAGGCAAGTAATGCTGGTTATCAGAAAAATATAAAAAAAATCTGAGTTGCATGATTTTAAAATAAGGAGCATTTAAAAAAACACGCAAAATTCCACACCCTGTGGCAGTCTTTTCGCTCCTGTTGCCACAAATATCAACTTTTTCCAACTTTTTTCTTTGCTGTGTAACCTTGAATAATGCTTGTCTAAACTGTAATCAAAATTTTGATACCAGCTGATCTAGGTTTCATAAAAATAGGACTTACTTCTCAGAAAAAAAATTCGAAATAAACAATTGCCTAGTTTCAACTGACTGTATTGAAAAAAAAATATACTACGTAGGTTTGGCATGTTTTTTCAAAAGTTGGCGCATTTAGTGAGGATTCCAAAATGGTATAATACTTGTTTAATTATAGCTGCCGTAGTTCAAATTTATTTTCGATTGCCTTTGAATACACTTTTTCGTTAACTGCTTCCCAGTAATAGAGTCCAATGGGTTCAAGTCCGGTGAACGGGCCGGCCACGAGATTGGACCAGAAAGTCCGATCCATCTTCCGGGAAAAAATGTTATCAGAAAAAAAATTTGCAGAGAAAATAATTTTTCCAGAAAAAATTTTTCCTGAGAAATTTCTCTGAAAAATTTTTTTTCTGGTAACATTTTTTCCCGGAAGATGGATCGGACGTTCTGGTCCAATCTCGTGGCCGGCCCGTTCACCGGACTTGAACCCATTGGACTCTATTACTGGGAAGCAGTTAACGAAAAAGTGTATTCAAAGGCAATCGAAAATAAATTTGAACTACGGCAGCTGCAATTAAACAAGTACATATTATACCATTTTGGAATCCTCACTAAATGCGCCAACTTTTGAAAAAACATGCCAAACCTACGTAGTACATTTTTTTTTCAATACAGTCAGTTGAAACTAGGCAATTGTTTATTTCGAATTTTTTTTCTGAGAAGTAAGCCCTATTTTTATGAAACCTAGATCAGCTGGTATCAAAATTTTGATTACAGTTTAGACAAGCATTATTCAAGGTTACACAGCAAAGAAAAAAGTTGGAAAAAGTTGATATTTGTGGCAACAGGAGGGAAAAGATTGTCACAGGGTGTGGAATTTTGCGTGTTTTTTTAAATGCTCCTTATTTTAAAATCATGCAACTTAGATTTTTTTTTATATTTTTCTGATAACCAGCATTACTTGCCTTTTCACCCGGTTCCGGGTTGACGTCGAGTAATGGGACACCCTGTATGTGACTCCGTTTAGCGAATATGTGGCAAAAAGCGTGAACAGGACGTCATCTTCAAAGGCCACTAGCTCCGTAACGAAGCAATTTTGCATTATATGATTTGGGTCGAATCTGTCTAAAATATGATCTATAATGTCCACTAGAAGTTTGTCGGTCTAATTACGGGACACCCTGTATATTCTAGCCTTTTTTCAGGGCAATTTGTTGGGTAAATTTCCCCCCAAATGAGTTGCACCATGCGTTTTCAAGAGTTGTTTCAAGGGGCTCTATTATGGCCAAAGTTGTGGTTTCTGTGGCTGAGAATGAATTTTTCTCACCTTTCAAACCTTCCCTAGAGCACCACGAACATTTCAGGACCATTTTTTCTTTGAAATTTTTCCTCTGTACAAATTTTTTATCTGTAGAAAATTTTTTTGTGAGAAATTTTTGTTGTAAGAAATTTTCTCTGTAAAATTTTTTCTGTGAAGATTTTTTTTCTGTAATTTTTTTTTCCTGTAAACCATTTTTTTCTGTAAAAAATTTTCTCTGTAGAAATGTTTTTCAGTAGAAAATTTTTTCTGTAAAAAATGTTTTTCTGTAAAAATTTTTCTCTGTAGAAAATTTTTTCTGTAAAAAATTATTTTCTGTAAAAATTTTTCTCTGTAGAAATTTTTTTTCTGTAAAAAGTTTTTTTCTGTGTTAATATTCGAACGCAATCAAGAAAGTATTTTACAAGAGTTTTAGACCAACATTTTTCACTGTCTTTCTGTTTGCTATTCTTTTTCTATTGTTTTTTTGCAGCCAAAGGTGAGATGATAGGCAGCTTCGGTCTAACAGAACCCAACTACGGAAGCGATGCTGGCGGAATGGAGACTAAAGCAGTTTTCGATTCAAAAACCAAGACGTATTTATTATCCGGAAGCAAAACATGGTAAGAAAATATCTTGGATGCCTGTTGCAAGGTCAAAAACGGAGACTTCTCTTCAAATGAAAAATTTTCGCGCTTTTCTTCCTAAAAGAAATATAGACCTCAAATTTTAACCTCTTCCATCTACCTCTACTATTCCGTCCAACACAATTTAAAAAAATGCTGAGTGGTAGTTATAAGTATTGTTCACAAGAATAGGCAAACAAACATATCGGTCGCAGATCAAAGACGTTCCACCAAGATTTGCACCGGCTCACAAAGCGCGAGTGAACCAAGAATGGTAGAACAATATTTAATTGTTTACAAAAACATTAATAGTTATTTTTTCAACTAGGTTATTAAAGACAGCGACTAATTGTTACGGCATTTTAACGAGTGAGCAGAGCGAACGCGTTAATAGTTCGAGACCATTAGTCGCTCCATTGATAACCGAGTTGATTACAAGATTTTTCCGACGATCTCAATACGAATTTTGTATGAATTCTTGGTTGAAATACATTCTCATTTTGCACAAGACTTACATTTGACATAAAAAATTACTATGTATCTATGTTCCAGTAGAGTTTTGACATTTCTCGTAGTGCTTCTGAATACTTTGTGAACGGTTGCCATGAGGATTGCACGTTAAAATAGCATAAATTGAACATTAAGATGGGTCATTAATGATCAATTTCGTACACATTAAATCACTTTTTATTTTGAGATCGACGGAAAATTAAATTCAATACTATATTCATTTTGAAATAGAAATTACTTTTTTTTTAGTTCCAAAAATTCATTATTGAATATTGCATATTTTGCCTATTTTTCGTGCATTTTTCATGAATCTAATAACGTTTTTATGTTGCATATAACTCGGTCTCTACAAATAACCATTCTTTCAGGATCTCACATTCTCCAGTAGCTGACGTCTTCATAATTTGGGCTCAATACGAAGGAAAAGTCCATGGATTCATCCTGGACAGGTCAGATCAAACCGAAGATAGCCTTAAAACCCCAAAAATCGAAGGTAAACTATCCTTGCGTATATCGTCAACTGGAATGGTTTTGATGAACGACGCAGTTTGCCCTGAGGCTAATAAACTGCCCAACGTCGTGGGCATGAAAGGGCCTCTAAGCTGCCTCAGCAACGCCCGGTATGGTATTGCTTGGGGGGCACTAGGTGCAGCAGAAGCTTGCCTGAAGATTGCAAGGGAATACACTTTGGACAGGAAGCAATTCAATAAACCATTGGCGGCTAATCAGCTGATACAGAAGAAAATGGCGGATATGGTAACGGAAATCGGTTTGGGGTTACAAGCTTGTTTGCATGTTGGAAGGCTCAAGGACAAAAACTTGTAAGTTTTCACACTTATCATTATGAATCGCAACTAACCTACTTACACGTAAGTTGGGATTTATTTATCTGAAGGATTTTCCAATAAACGGTGTTATTTTGAATAGCCCGCTATTTCGGTAGATGTCACGTTTGAAGCTGTCATTTTTTGACATTTGACAAGTAGAAACTACGTCATTAATAAAAATGGAACGATACACGCTTCAAGAACGCATTAAAATTATTAAAATTCACTATAAAAATGGTGAAAATTTGGCAGAGACGGTTCGTAAAACTAGAACATTTTTGGGTCGTCGTGAAGCACCTTGTCGGACCACAATAAAGAAATTGGTGGAAAAATTCGAGCTGTTGGGACAAGTTAGTGATGTGAAGAATAAAACCCGTTCACGTCGCTGAAGAACAGCCGAGAATATGGCTGCTGTAGCCGAAAGAGTTGAAGAAAACCCAGGTTTGTCCATTCCTCATCGTTCTTTGGAATTAGGCATTCCACAAACGTCATTACACCGTTTTTTGCATAAAAATTTGAGTCTTGAGGCTTATAAAGTTCAGTTAACACAAGAACTCAAGCCGACCGATCATCAACAACGTCGTGTCTTTGCATGAAAATGAAGAGGTGATCACAATTGGCCACCGAGATCTTGTGATTTAACACCTTGCGACTTCTTCCTTTGGGGCCACGTGAAAGAGAAGGTCTACGCCAATAGCCCAGCGTCGATTCAAGACCTCAAATATGGAATTCGTGAGACTATCGAGGACATAGGGCACCCACTTTGCGATTTGGTTATGGAAAATTTCATTACAAGGATATGGTCCTGCAAGCGTGGTCGTGGTGGTCATTTGTCTGATGTTATTTTCCACTATTAACGGCATAGCTTCTTCTTTATAATGAAATAAACATCCGATTATATTGCAAAATGGCACTTCTCTTTGAATATCAAAATAACACCTCTTATTGGAAAACCCTTCAGCTATATCATTGACGATCGTTGCATACATTTAGATATATGTATTTCAATTTTCACATACAATTTAGATATATTTCAATTTTAGACACTGTCCTGAAATGATATCCATATTGAAACGAAACAATGCTGGCAAAGCATTAGAAATTGCAAGAAATGCAAGAGACATGCTAGGAGGAAATGGAATTCACGATGAGTATCATATAATGAGGCACATGATTAATTTGGAGACTGTTAATACTTATGAAGGTGAGTACCATTCTCTAACTTTAACACATAGCCCAGTCAAATTAGACGAAAAAGGGGGCCAACCTCGGAATGAAAGATAATAAGCTGAAAATTGATATGAACCTTTGTTTTGTCATTCTAAATGTTGTCTCAAAAGTCACAAATGCTATCGTGCCGGCGTCTTAAGATATTGAAGGTCAAAGGTCATAAAAATCGGTTTTTTGCGAATATCTGCCTTCCTATTGCTTAAATGAGATTTGCAGTTATTATAAAAGTTGTAGACTATAAAATTGTCTACAACTTTTGTTTAAACTTTTTTTTCATACGACTAACCGTTTTTGGGGTAGAGCGCGAAGAGTGCGCAGCGTACAGTCATATATGACCTAATGCAGGGTCAAGCGTGAGTTACGGTTAGCAGTTCGTTGTATGAAGTTAATTATTTACTTAACAGTTATAATTATTAAACAATGCCCATTATTTATGTACTAATTATTAATTATTTATATTTAATTAAAATAAGTAATCAAATTATTGTATTTGACGGATATTCCGACTATAGTAAAAATATTAAAGCAAAGGAACAACAAAGAAGAACTGCTGCACTTTCAAAATCATATGAAGTTTGTTTTGACGAAACAATGATTGTGCCAATCAGTCAAGAAAAATTTTCATCAAATCGGTCTAATAAAAAAAATTGTTGAAAAATTTGGAACTGGTAATATCACAACAAAACAAGTCAGAGATGATGCTGATGTTCTCATTATTGACACATCTATTGCCTTAACAGAACATCAAAAGACTGCTGTCATCATAGGAGAAGATATTGATTTGTTCGTTATTGTAATTGGACGTACTCAATCCCATCAACAGGAAATTTTCCTCAAAAAAGTTGGCAAAGGCAATGTCAACACACAAATATACTCTTCTAAAAGTTTTAACCAATATCCTCGTACTAAAAAACACATTTTATTTTTACACGCATTTAGTGGCTGTGACACGAATTCTGCGCTATTTAAAAAAAATAAATTGAAAAAAAATTAACGAATAGAACATAAATAATGGGCATTGTTTAATAATTATAATTGTTAAGTGAATAATTGACTTTATACAACGAACTGCTAACCGTAACTCACGCTTGACCCTGCATTAGGTCATATATGACTGTACGCTGCGCACTCTTCGCGCTCTCCCCCAAAAACGGTTGGTCGTATGAAGAAAAAGTTCAAACAAAAGTTGTAGACAATTTTATAGTCTACAACTTTCATAATAACTGCAAATCTCATTTAAGCAATAGGAAGGCAGATATTTGCAAAAAACCGATTTTTATGACCTTTGACCCTCAATATCTTAAGACGCCGGCACGATAGCATTTGTGACTTTTGAGACAACATTTAGAATGACAAAACAAAGGTTCATACCAATTTTCAGCTTATTATCTTTCATTCCGAGGTGAAATCCTAATTTGACTGGGCTAACACGGGTAATATCTTAGAACTACCAGTAAGATACATTCATAATATTTGCTGTCAGAGGTTAAACGTGAATTTCTTCTCTTCTAGCTCTTTATTTCTTATTTTTCAGTAATGTAAACTATTTTTGATGTTTTGAATTTTGTTATTTTATTTTACTTTATGAAACCTTAACTTTCCCTGCAATTAATATTAGAGAGTTTAATTCTGATGTTATCTTTGTTTCAGGTACTCACGATGTGCATGCCTTAATTCTAGGAAAAGCTATTACTGGGATTTCAGCATTTTAATACATCAATATTATTGAATTTTACCAATAAAAATGAAGTCGAAAAAAATTTGTTTTTTTTTTCTGTATTATGTTATGTCTTTTGTTTGTATAAGGTTAGATTTACCAGATAAACAATTGATCCGAGGTTTTCAGAAAAGATTGAAGGAAGTCCTGAAGTGGAGTCAGAAGCTTAATTTATCCCACTTGTTAAGCTACTAGTTGGTCAACTAAGGAATTCCGATTTAAAAGAGAAATAAAACAAAAACTATCAAGTCAATTTTAATTTTTTTCCACGAATAATGCTCAGCTCTTTGGGAATTTATTTCTAAAAAATTACGCTGTCCAAATGTCCACCGTTTTTCTGCTGGCACTCTACGAGTCGAATCCAAAATTTAGAAAAACACGTCGCAAAGTTTCTGGACCGATGGCTTGAATTTCCTGGCGAATATTTTCCTTCAACGCAATTAGAGTGCGGGGATTGTTGCGGTAGACTACACTTTTGAGGTATCCCATAAGTAAAAGTCGCAAGGTGTCAAGTCCGGGCTTCTGGAGAGCCATGAAAGGTCTCCACGCCGAGAAATCAATTTTTCAGGAAAAAGCGCCTGAATAACAGGTAAAGACCGATTTGAAGTGTGACAAGTGGCCCCGTCTTGCTGAAACCAAGTGTTCCGATTGTATCCATCAAAGTCTTGAAGGGCTGGTTCAAAAAAATTGTTCAACATGTCCACATAACGATCAGAATCCACTGTTACTGCTCGGCCGCGTCCTTCTTCGAAAAAGTACGGGCCAATAATGCCTTGTGCGTGTATTGCACAACAAACTGTGATCTTCAGACTATGCAATTGGGTGACATGTTTCTCTTTGGGGTTTTCTGAAGACCAATGCCGGTAATTTTGTTGGTTTACATAGCCGTTGAGATGAAAATGGGCTTCATCAGAGAAAAAAATATTGATTTTGGTAATAAGCGCGCACATAGAACGAACGCTCCTCACCCGTCCAGCGAACCATGGCGACTGAATTTCCATGAACCCTTCCTTCGTTTAAGACCAACCCCACTTTTCTATTCCTATACAAAACAATTTTTATAGCGCTTTCAAATTGGAATTCCTCAGTTGACCACCCAGTAGGGGAAGTATGCCTATGATGGCATCCTGCTTATGATGGCACACTTCAAAGAAGTCTGTTAACATCAACTGAACAAACTTATATTTATTGATTTTGTACGCCAAATGGCATTTACGCTTGATATACGTAATTACACCTTGAATACATGGCAATTTGTGACTGTTATGAGAGTTCAATCATTTCGGTAAGTGTTGATGTATAATAGTTATTTCATTCTTGTTCGTTTTATTTGGATATTCAAAAAATCTGTGTAAAAAATGATTATACTTTCCTTTAATCACTGTATAACAATGCTTTAAGTGTAAAAGTTTCAGGTTTTTTCGTCTTTTTAGTATCTTTTTCGCTTTGTTAAAAATATATGTTACTTATGCGTATGATGGCATAGCCAGAGTGTTCCTATGATAGCATAGGGTGCCATCATAGGAAAAAGAATCAAGACCAAGAGACGATTCCTCCAAAGCCTGGTACTTCGCAAGAAATATTAGAGGTATCCGAAAATAATGAAAATGGTTTCAAGTGAAGTATCGAGATCATTGAAAATCATACAAAAACTCTCACCACTGCCAACTGCCGTTGCAGAATCAACAGTGAACAGAGAAAGAAAACGAGGAAAAGTTGGAATCTTCAATACAACCCCTGAAAAAAGGAAAGAAGTTGGAAGAAGAGGAGAAGACAAAGAAAGAGAGAATGAAGCTAGCTAGAAAGGTCAAAAGACAGATTAAGTTCGTAGAAGAAAAATAAGGAAAATGAAAAAAGACATTATGACGATGATTCAGATGCCGCTTGTTTTCATTGTCATAAGCTGTTGTCCATGTCTCGACCAAGGGAGAATTGGTTGCGTTGCCAGAAATGCGCCAGCTGGTGCCATGCCGAATGTGCTAGTGCAAATCATATTCGTATGTGAATTGTGCGTATAAAAATTATAGTTTTGTATTTTGACGCTGCCAAAGAATGTTAATTCAGTTTATTTACACTTATATTTTCATTTTCATGAAATGGAACTGCTATTTTCATCAATAAAACATTTCAAATAATAATATCATTTCATTTTAAGTTATATGCCATCAAAGGACATACGTGATCTTATGATGGCACCCGAGGCCAAATTTTAAAAAGTGCTATAATTCAAATTTTTAAAAATCTATATTGAAACTATGTATAAGAATGCATACTACATAGGAGTAGCAGTAAATCTGTCCATTCGATGACATAGAAAAATATTTCTTTGATGAAATATGTAAATAATTCGTTAAGGGTGCCAACATGGGCACACTTCCCCTACTTATAACTTATGATGAATTTATATCAGAAAAAACGCGCATTACTAATACAACCAATCAAACGATGTTTTCTCACATAGCGAGATGTATTCATACTAAATTATATCTATCTAGTCAAACGTGATATAATCTCATACGAAATGAGATCTAGCAGTCTGGACAAACATCATCATTCATAAGAGAGGATTTCTATTTTCGAACAGCTGTGTGCGCAATTAATTTGACATGTCGCGGCAATCTCTGCCGAAAATACTCATATTCTCATCAGAAACAACCACAAAAATAAGCTCTTCCCATATAAAAACAATTTCTCCAAATCTAAATTGAAATTGGTTTCTACACGATTCAAATATGAAGGTATATACAGTGTGTTTGGTCATGACTTAGCGATAATTTAAAGTCATCAAATATACCTAATATTATAGACAAAAACACCCAAACTTGGAAGACCCCTTAGTTTTGGAGTAGCCACCATTTTAAATTCACTTCTTTATTTTCGTTGACCCTTCCAAATAATATCGATTTCTTCGGACATAAAGGTCCTACAGATGTGAAAAAAATGTTCTTTGAAAGATGATACCACCACCTTTCATTGAAGTATAACAATATAAAAACATTCAACTTGAAAACGCCATAAAACAATTATTTAAAAAAAATCATAGTGAAAATATTTACTGATTTTCTTAGTAAATCCGCAATAGTACAAGAACTAGCACATTAAAGTATATTTTTTTTTCAATGAGCTAACACGCAAGGATATTAGCTACAAAACGATACCAACATAATTTCTGTAAAATACATAATTAGAAAGTAATTGCTGTTCGTACACGACCTTTATGAAAATTAATAAAATAAAATAAAACTCAGTACTGTACTTTCGATAATTTTCAATGATCAAACAAACAAATTAATCTTAAAAATTGCTCAAAGTGGCCGCCTCTGCTCTGTAGACAGGCAGTGGCCTTCATGATGATCTGTCTTGTGTCTTTTGCTCGCGTAGTGATCATGTTCGAGCAGCAATAATTCTCAAATTATGTAACTTACAGATATGATGTGAGTATTTTTTGTAGCTAATATCCTTGCGTGTTAAATCATTGAAAAAAAATGATACTTCAATGTGCTAGTTCTTGTACTATTGCGGATTTACTAAGTTAATCAGTACATATTTTTACTGTGAACTTTTTTCAAGAATTTTTTTATGGCGTTTTCAAGTTGAATGTTTTTATATTGTTATATTTCAATGAAAGGTGGTAGTATCATCTTTCAAAATACATTTTTTCACATCTGTAGGACCTATATGTCCAAAGAAATCGATATTATTTGGAAGAGTCAACGAAAATAAAAAAGTAAATTTAAAATGGGGGCTACTCCAAAACTAAGGGGGTAAACTTCCAAGATTGGGTGTTTTTGTCGATAATATTAGGTATATTTGATGACCTTAAATTATCGCATGACCAAACACACTGTACCTATATATTCTTTTGAATTGAGAGCTAACAAAATACAATACAATGAAACAAAAAAGTCTCTAGCTGAGGTTGGTGTAAAACGGGGTACCATACTATTCTGGCGTATAAGAGAACAGGGAAAAACCTCAGTAGAAAAAACCCTGTCTCGCCGTTTTTACAAAATTGAAACTCAAAACTATTCGAATGAATACCTTCAATATTCAGATACAAAATACTTAATTCATGCTCTTGGGCCAAGAGGGTGTTTTAAACCAGGTCTGGCATTCCAAGTGATGATTTTTCGAATCTTCTGTTCTTCTAAGACCGCTACAGGATCCTAATGATAGAAACCGTTTGACAAACTTATGTCAAAATGACATATGAATGTATTTTCTGAGAATAAATAAAACGCATAATTTGGATTTATTTTCAAAGACTTTTATAGGTAGCTATAGCTGGTCCAGCTAACGTTTTGTGCCCTTCCTTTAGTGCAAATCTCCTTCGTTGATTCTTTTTTTTACTTACCTCTTTCTTCGCATGATCTTAGTGCTCTTCTATCTCGCAAGACTCTAGAATGGTTTGTTCTGCGACTCAAATTTGCTCCTCTGCGTCTTGCTGGCGTTTTGACTGTACTAATAAATCAATACTAAACTTTACCTACGATTGCTTCTATACTTTACTTTATCTACGATTTATTCAGGAGAATTCTAAATTTCAAATTTGACAATAGTTAGTCAAATCATCAAAATTATTCAAGTGACATTCATCATAGCGCACTCTATCAAGACCAATGTTGTGGTTTCTGCGTCCAAGAATGAATTTTTCTCAACTTTTGAACCTTCCCTAGACCTCCACGGACATTTCAAGACCAGGATAAGATAAATCCATTCAGCCCTTTTCGAGTTTTAGCGACACTAACGAACAGCAATTGATTTTTATGTATAGAGATGTAATAACTTCAATTACTAATTGAGAAAATGAATGCAAAATATAGTCCGTTCCCGAAAGTTTGAGCGCATAGTAGGCGTTTGTTTATTTATCCATTAGCGTAACTAGAGCCGACTCATGGGGGGGGTTACCTTGCTAGTTTACTGGTAAAAAAAGTAAAAAATCAATAAATTTTACTTTGATTTTTTTTCTTTTTGACCAATGGGGGGGGTTGTATCCCCAATAACCCCCCCCTGGGTACGCCAGTGTATTTATCTGAAGATGGTAGTATTTGTTGTCATAACGTAAAATAAAGTCAACGTTGCCGAATGTACCCGGCCTCGTCCGACGATCTTGCGAGTTATCAGAGAACTCTATGCAATATTGACAACATTGCGTATCAATCTGACAAGAAAATAAACAACATAACCTAAAATTTTAATATACACAGTGAAATATGCCAAATTTCCATGCCCAACCGACGGCTCAACCTTTCGTGAACGGACTATAAGTAGGTATTTCACTTATTCTTAAAAAATCTCAATTTGAAAAACCCCATACTTCGAGATAAAAGCTATCCAACGTGTTAATTGGCATCCTAATTCAATATGGCTGAATGTTACAGCACAACAGGTGTTCCAATTTCGTTGGGTGAAAGCCGCAAACAAATAAAAATATCAACTACCAACGTCACAGCAAGGAAAATACTGCTACAGACAGCTCTCGGATTATCCTTTGTGATATAAATTACTCAAATTTACCTATAGTCTCGACAAACTGACCTTTATTTGATGTTAATTTTATTCTAACCATTGAAATCGTAAAAGAAATGAACTGACTAAAAAAGTTTTAAACCACTGAGATATTTGAAGTAAAAATTATTTTGTAATTCTTCGTTCACTTTATGACAAAAAAATCGTGTGGAGTGTCGATTTTATGCAAGAAAATTAAACATTTTAACGCGTGTTTATAGTAAAACGTTACGTTAAATTGTTTCATTTTTTTACACACGAGAAAAAGGCAAGAGATTTTTGTCGCAAATTGAACGGAGAATTAAAGAATAAATGTTAGTTTAAAATATCTCAGTTGTTTACCACTTTGTTAGTCAGTTTTCAAAGAAAACTTCAACACCCTGGAACCAATACATTTCCGAACATACATTTATGGGGATTATTTTTCATAAAATGATTCAGGAATCACACCTATCATTTTTTCGGTCTTATCCAGTAACACCCTGTATAATCGCAGAGCCAATGGATGTTATAGCTGTCCCAAAAACATAATCAAAAGATTCTATCAAGTTATCCTGTAAAATGCACTTTTTCAAGATACACGGTTTAACGAAACTAAGCGTTAATTGCTTAAATGACAGGCTGTTTTTTGTACATTAAAAGGTACCGGAGATATTCCCAAAAAAACTATTTTTTTTTCAATTTCAACACCCTGTATCTCGATAACGGTGCGATTCAGAGGATAGTTCAATAGAATCCTTTCCTCTGTTCATTTTTTTGGACGAGTTATGACATCCTTAAGTCCTACGCATATACAGGGGGTGTCCCGGAAAATGTTGGAAATCTCTCGGAATAAGATAGAACATAAAAAATGAAGATGACAAGTTCCCATAACTTTTTTCCTAGCGGCCCTCCCTACGAAGATACGACCTGCTAAATGACGCCATTGGAAATCCATTTTAGTGGAATAAGTTTCAAACTACTCGATATAATTTGATGAAAATTTGATATGATTAATAGTATTAAGGACCTTTTAAATCACCGCACAAAAATTTCAATTAGCTTGTTCAGTTTACCAGGGGCGAACTGTGTTGCACATTTTAATGCTTACATTTTTAACACTCTGTATGATAAGGTGCGAAAAAAACAAATTTGGATACCTAGAACATTAAGCTGAAGAAAAGGTACTCTTGTTCAGTGTCGATAAAATGAACCGTTTTCGAAAAAAAATAATGAAATAAGTAATTGAAATTTATTCCACTAAAATAAATTTCCAGTGGCGTCATTTAGGAGGTCTAATCTTCGTAGGGAGGGCCGCTAGGAAAAAAATTATGGGAACTTGTAATCTTCATTTTTATGTTCTGAATCTGAATCCGAGAGATTTCCCACATTTTCCGGGACACCCTGTATAATATAACATCGAATTTCAAAAACCATGAGTATTAACCAAAATAATTGTGAAATGCCCAGTCGTTCAAAGAAAAGTAGAACTAAAGAATTTCCAAAATTAAAATTGGGCAAAATTGGGTTTCAAATTCCATCCACACTGACTTGAAATGAAAAAAATGTATTATTGAAAACAACTTTTAGAATTATTTTAACAATAAATATAATTACATACCATTCTTCAAAGATTCATGATTCAATGATCATAGTCTTACTAATCTATTTGAGAGGGATACATACATGTAATAAGTATACAAATAAATTCAAGTGAATAATACCTTAATATGTAAAATTTGATGATGAAAATTTCCAGGAAAGTCAGGAGTTGACTTGGGTTCATTACACCTTTTACAATTGTAATTCAAAAAACGTAAATTGTAATTCAGAAAAGCAAAATGAATTTCAGAAGATGGAAATAGCAATTCAGAATAGGGAACTCGAATTTTAGAATAACAGCTTTATATTTAGAAATGTAATATGTAATTCAGAAATAGGAACTTGTAATTCAGAAAAGGAAAATTCTAATTCAGAATTGGTTGAATATATTTCAGAATTGGTTGAATATATTTCAGAATTGATAAATATTCATATCTATGTTAACCTTGTATTACACAGTGTGTTTGGTCATGACTTAGCGATAATTTAAGGGCATCAAATATACCTAATATTATCGACAAAAACACCCAAACTTGGAAGTTTACCCCCTCAGTTTTGGAGTAGCCCCGATTTTAAATTTACTTTTTTATTTTCGTTGACCCTCACAAATAATACCGATTTCTTTGGACATAAAGGTCCTACAGTTGTGAAAAAATTGTTTTTTGAAAGATGATACTACAACCTTTCATTAAAGTAGAACAATATGAAAACATTAAACTTGAAAATGCCATAAAAAAATTCTTAAAAAAAATGTTGTAAAAAATGTAAATGCGCAATAGTACAAGAACTGGCACATAGAAGTACAATTTTTTTTCAATGATTTAACACGCTAATATCCCTGATATTAGCTACAAAACAACACCTACATCAGTTCTGTAAGTTACATAATTTGAGAGTTATTGCTGTTCGAACATGACCACTACGCGAGCGCCCCAAACTTTTTTTTGTTGCTACAGGTCGTCATGAGGGCCACTGCCTGTCTACAAAGCAGAAGCGGCCACTTAGAGTAATTTTTATGATCAATTTGTTTGTTTGATCATTAAAAATTATCGAAAGAACAGTACTGAGTTTTATTTTATTTTATCAATCTTCATAAAGGTCATGTTCGAACAGAAATTACTTTCTAATTATGTAACTTACAGAAATTATGTTGGTATCGTTTTGTAGCTAATATCCTTGCGTGTTAAATCATTGAAAAAAAATTATACTTCAATGTGCTAGTTCTTGTACTATTGCGCATTTACTACAAAAATCCGTATATTTTTTCACAAAAATTGTTTTAAAGAATTTTTTATGGCATTTCTGAGTTAAATGTTCTCATATTGTTCCACTTTAATAAAAGGTGGTAGTATGATCTTTAAAAAAAATTTTTTTTTCACATCTGTAGGACCTTTATGTCCAAAGAATTCGATAATATTTGGAAGGGTCAACTAAAATAAAAAAGTATATTTAAAATGGGGCCACTCCAAAACTGAGGGGGTGAACTCCCAATTTGGATGTTTTTGTTGATAAAATTATGTATGTTTGATGACCTTAAAATATCGCTACGTCATGACCAAACACACTGTATTACTATATGTAATTCAAATTGAGACAAGATTTCACTCAAAATGGATAACACAAAATAATAACATTGGTTCTCGTGTTATTAACTTTTGAAGTACGTATATACTTCATAGATTTGTCCTCTGTTTACTACCTTTGTAATACATTTTCTGAAATTGAATACAATTTTTCTTTTCTGAAATTCAATTTGTCATTTCTGATTTACAACTTAGTTTTCTGAATTCCAACTAATTTGAATTCCAATTTCTTTCTTATAAAATTAAATTAACTATTCTGAAATTCAATTTCTGTTTGCGGATTTATATAATCCTATTCTGAAATACAAGTTCCCTTTTCTGAAATTGAATATCTAATTTACAAGTGTAAAAGGTGTAAAGGTAAAATATCATTACACAGGTTAAATATAATAAAATCCAACTGATGTTAACCTTTATTGTCTCAACAATGAGACATCCTATTTTGTAGATCTACAAAGATTCTTTCATCAACATTATTATAGTAGCAAATTGTTACGATAGGTTTGGGAATCAATCCTGAACATGAAGCAAGAACATATGATTATAGAGCCAGAGCCCGTGAACCCCAGACCTTCGTTATTTTATAAACGCTGAAAACTTGTCTACGCATGCTCCCAACACAGGTAAGAACGATGGACCATTATGAAGTTTGGGTTACCCTGGCTTTGGCGGGTAATCGGTATTAAGGGGTGTAAAATACTGATCTAATTTCGTCAAATAATAAAGTGTGATTTTTTGATAATACCTTCAGAATATCATTAAAAATCACGTCGTTAATTGCCAGACACTTACTATAGTGGCAACAACTTGCCAGACACCCTTAATGTTCATTAAATTATATGTAATTCTACTTACATTATAGTATAAAAGCTGATTTTTATATATAATACTTGGGTAATAATTAGATCATTTTTCCTCATTAGCCAGACATTTTTGATAGTGCCAACCCTTTGCCAGACAAGCTTGTAGTTTAGCTGCAGGAGCAAGCGCGAGACAGTATATATGAGTGGGTGCGAGTGAGACGGCATGATTATAATGACTCATGCAGATAAATTCTGATGATTAGTTATATAAATCTGTATAAGTCATTATAATCATGCCGTCTCACTCGCACCCACTATATATACTGTTTCTTGCTCCCATCTGCAGCTAAACTACAAGCTTGTCTGGCAAAGGGTTGGCACTATCAAAAATGTCTGGCTAATGAGGAAACATTATCTAATTATTACCCAAGTATTATATATAAAATAAGCTTTTATACTATAACGTAAGTAGAATTACATATAATTTAATGAACATTAAGGGTGTCTGGCAAGGGGTTGCCACTATAGTAAGTGTCTGAAAATTAATGACGTGATTTTTAATAATATTCTGAAGGCAATATCAAAAAATTACACACTTTATAATTTGACGAAATTAGATCAGTATTTTACACCCCTTTAATACCGTTTACCTGCCAAAGCCAGGGTAACCCAAATTTCATAATGGTCCATCGTTCTTACCTGTGTTGGGAGCATGCGTAGACAAGTTTTCAGCTTTTATAAAATAACTAAGGTCTGGGGTTCACGGGCTCTTAGACTATTACTTGAGATGAATTGATGTCGAAAACAAAAGCTGTATTTTTGACCACTATTTAATGTAAATAGTGCAACCTATGCTATGTTACAATATGTACAATAATAGTCAAATCAATATATACTGCACAGAATCTATTCCTAACTTCTAATATTTCAAACCTACCTAGCCGATAATTCATAATATGAGCCACATCAACTGGAAACGAAAGGTACAGAGTGCACAGTGTCTGGAAAAGCAATATGGCATTGCTGAAACAACAGCCTCAGGAAAATACACAACTACTTACATAAATGAAATGATATTCTGTTTAAAATTCGGCAAATTCTTTAGCACATTTTTCTGTTGATGAAATACGCAGCTGTTCTTCCTCATAATCGTCAAAGTTACTAGTGTCCCCTGGTCCCTTACAACGAGGTATAAACGGTGCTTCAATTTTCCTCTGGAAGATGGAAATCCAATCTGTGGAAGCAAACCATTTGTGTCCTTTGATGTCGTTGACACCGGCTTTGAGATTACCGTAACGTTTAGTGAGATCTACTTGCAACAGGTTCCTAAGGAGGTCCTTCAAATCAGATCCAAAATGAGATGGGAAACGTACTTTTCCTGATACGATTTTTTCGTAAATTTGTATAGGTTGATCGGCAAAGAACGGTGGATAACCAGCAGCCATTTCGTAGACAAGCACTCCTAATGCCCACCAGTCCACAGCTTTATTATAACCTTTACTGAGAATTATTTCAGGAGCAAGGTATTCTGGAGTTCCGCAGAGAGTCCAAGTACGGCCCTTAACTCTCTTGGCAAATCCAAAATCTGTCACTTTTAAATAACCCTGAGAATCTATCAGTAAGTTCTCAGGCTTCAGATCTCTGTATATCAGATCCAAGTAATGGAGATATTCGAAAGCAAGAACTATTTGTGCAGCGTAAAATCGTGAATGGGGCTCGGAAAACCTGCCAACCTTTCTTAAATGAGAAAACATTTCACCTCCGGGCACATATTCCAGTACCATATACAAATTAGAATTATCTTTGAAGTGAAACCTTAAGCTGACAAGAAATGGGAAATTGATGGCTTGTAATATACGCTTTTCATTGAGAGTATGTTCCACTTGCTTCAGTTTAACTACTTTTTGTTTATCCAGAATTTTCATGGCATAGTATTCCTTGGTGGGTTTATGTTGTACAATCATAACTCTCCCAAAAGAACCAGTGCCTAGAGTTTTGATTCGATCGAAGTCGTCGAGGCTGGCAGTGTTTGTCGGATTCTTTTTCCATTTTTCCTCGAAATCCTCCTTTGCCTGGTCCAGGAATTCCTTGACACTTTCAGCTGAATCAACCTTTTTGTTCGCCGTAGCGGCATTGTTGCCCATGGTTTGAACTTTTAAACCTTCCAGGGCTTCCTGTTAATCTGAAGACCCAGTCTACACCACCAAGGATATCAGATATTCTCGGTTGGAGGGCGGAAAACAAAGATGTCACAATGGATGAGATGAAATGGCTTCGCCCAAATTAGCTTATTTCGTACATCATTCTTTCCATATACACTCCTCCGAAATGGATGGAACACACATCGACGACAGAAACAACACCAAAACTTTGTATTTTCTCAAATTTAACAGATTTTCAACGAAACTATTTGGGTGCATAAAATGGCTACGAACTCAAGGTTTTTTTCGCGAGTTACTGCCTCAAAATAATTGCCCATGAAGATCGCTTTTACGCGAGACCGATTTCCTACGGTCATCACCTATTACATCATGATCCTGCGCATAATAAGATGTTCCTGAAAAATATTGTTCTTTAAAGTAATTAATTATATAAATAAACACACTCCAAATCTAGAAAATTCAACATCAAACACTTCAAAAGAGAAATTCGAATTTTTCAAGTGCCACAGATCAGACCACAATTACACCATAGAATTTCGTAATAGCAAGCTTCAAGTCAAGCTTCCTTCATCTGTCATATCAGTTTACGAAACCTCGCAAATGTTTGGCGATTTGTATTTGTTGATGTTTGGTTGAATTCATAACAAAAACTTTTCAACCTACTACTACTTGGTAAAACACATTATTCAACGAATATTTATTCAATTATTCCTTATCGCAATTGAATAAAAATCTCTACGTATTATACCAAAGGGAACACAGATTATTTTCCCATAACATGGGAGAACTTTATTGAATGTTAGGTGATTCATCTCAAAAACCACTAGAATTGAAATAAATTTTCAGTTTGGCAAGTACGTTGATGCAAATCCAGTCACGATGAAGTAGTGTTGTTGTGCCCAATATGGCTGAGGTAGGTCCAGTTAAAAGAGATGGCCGAACCAAGAACTGCACACATGAAGATAAGTTATTCGATCCTCCTATTGAAATGCTCCTCAATGACTTCGATGACGAAAGAACATTAGAAGAAGAGGAAGCGTTAGCGGCACAAGAACCTGTTGATGCATCGGTAGAGCTATCCATATTGCAACAAGAGAGTGATATGCCGATAGATGAACTATTGGCTTTGTATGGTTATAGAAGTGAACAGCAAGAAGAAAGAAATATATCCAAGAAAGATTTAGAGGTGACTAAGGATTATGAAAGTGAACCTGAACATCATCAGAGTTCAAAATTAGAAGAAATATACAAAACAATTCCAGAGATGAATCAAGACGCTTCCCGCCTTCTTCGTTCTGTCTCTAGAGTCGGAGAAGAGGAAGATGAAGATTATGATTACAGTCCAGATGAAGAAGACTTTCACAAAACCAATAAAACTATTATGGTTGGTAGTGATTATCAGGCACAAATTCCTGACGGATTATGCCATTATGGGGATGCTTTACCGTACGAGAACGATGACAAACTTTTATGGAATCCGACGTTAATCAAATTAGAAGATGTAGAGAACTATTTACGTAAAGCTGTCACCATATTTAAACCTTCTATTCCAGTTGGTACGCAACTGAAGGATGACGAACAAGCATTATATTTACTACAACAGTGTGGTCACAATACTGACGAAGCCCTCCGAAGGCTTAGAATGAACGTTGTTTCGAACAATGAATCCATGAGTCTTTGGTCCGAGGAAGAATGTCGGAATTTCGAATCAGGCATCAGAAGCTACGGCAAAAACTTTCATGTTATTCAACAAAATAAAGTTAGGACCCGATCTGTCGGAGAACTTGTACAATTCTACTACTTATGGAAGAAATCGGAAAGACACGATATCTTTGCGAGTAAAACAAGGCTTGAGAAGAAAAAGTATACTTTACACCCCGGTGTGACAGATTTTATGGATAGATTTTTGGAGGATCAAGACGGGAGAGATAGGAGTTCTTCCCCTAATGTACAGAGTGTTGTGGAAAACAAGGTGGTGGAAAGACATCGTTCTTCTTGAGAATGTATAAATATTTTTTAAAATGCTTTGTAAATAACTGAGAATTTTGAAACTGTAATATGGTAACAGTTATTATATTTGATTTTTTATGAAATTATGTCTATTTATTCAAAAAATTCTACTTTATCATAGTTGAAGAGGTCCTAGATTTCCTAGAATATCAATTGAAACTTGGAAAAGTCATCGAATAAATTTACTGTCTTCAACTGTATCTAATAAGTATTAGTTAAGTAAGAGAACTTGACGAAAAATTAATATAAACTTAGCCATAGTGAATTCAATATTTGAAAATATATTTAATGACAACCAATTTTTATGCAAATTTATAAGTAACAATTAAACTTCCATGGTACCAAAACTTCTTAGTTAATATCAAAAACAATAATATTTTTGTTGGGAGCTCTGCTAGATTTCTAGAGATTATTTGTCAATAAATTCATAAGATAAAAATCCAGAGGTGGAAGGTATTCAATTCTTTCAACAACAGGAAGTGAAATACCCGGAACTATATTAATATCATAATGATATTGTCCTTGAATTTCCGTATTCTCTAGGAAAAACCAAATTTTGTACATTAAAACATTCCCCCACCGTAAATAAATGAAAACATAAACCGTATAAAAATAAAATGTAATGTCAAATAGACAAATTGTATTTTATTTTGAGGAGGAAATGCATTATCTAATTCAGTTGGGATAATATTCCCACATTCCACACATGAACTCTTAATTCTCATGAAAATATTCTTTTCCATTGAAATAATAACATAAAATGATACCAAAAGGCAAAAAATTCATGTTTTGACATTTAAGTGACAGTGACAGACCGATTTGTCTCGTTTCGGACTCGGTTAACAACCATCACTAAAAATTTGACAAGTTGGGTGAGGGTCATAGAAAAGGTGGTTTGTGGCTACCTGTCATCGATTAAATTTAGATTTTAGAGATATCCAGTGTTGATACTTGATAATTGTGTAACCTTAATCAGCTGTTGTGCTGTGTATATTCCGTTGGTTCTAAAAATGTTTGCAGTATTACCCAAAGCTTTATTGTGAGTAATTCTTACTTCAACATACTGAATTGTAGTTATTCGATGCTTAGCCTGTTTTGGTCATGTTCCCAAGTTTGAATTCCACTTCTTTGGACCGCGAAGAATCAATATTCGGCACAGGGTACCTACCTGAATTTGCAAACTGTTAACCTCTTATACAATAGGTGTTTAGCAGACTTCCCTCTATAAATAGGAATTGTCTATAAATAAGAGTTAATGTATATTTGATATATTATGTATAGCCATATTATATGCATTATTCGAGAACTACCTGTCTGTTTTCAAAATGGGTAGTTTTTTTATTTGGATCGCGAAAATTTGAATTGTTCGGTTCCCCCGTCAGGAGAAATAGTGGGGTATTTTCATCAATGATGTTCAATTCACATATATTCCGAAAAAAGTTCGCAAATTTAGCTCAAGAAAACATTTTTATAGAATGAGAATATGAAATGAAATATTTACAGCGGACTGACTGTTTTTATGTGAAATTGGGCCCTTTTGTAATTTTATACTGCATTTATTTTTCCGTTTGATTTTCCTTAACTGAAGTCAGAAAATCCACAAAGCTCCGAAAACATATCCTAAAAATCTTCTTTGATTTTCAAAGTTTTCAATATATTTTGTTATTGAATATTTATAATATACCTAATATGAATTATATTCTGCAAACCTTTGTTGAAAGGAGAATTCGCCAGTAAACTGGGATCAATCATTTTTGAGCGCTCGTTCTACTTAAACCAGTGCTATATCGTTTTGCCGAATTGTTTGTAATTTTCGAATTTTGAGCCGAAAATGATCTCAAACGATAGTGATAGACTCCCTGATGACGAATTCGTGGTCAAATTCAATTCTGTTCGTGGGGCCGTCCGTTAGCACAATAACTTTCGAAGGGATTGTCCTAAAGACTTGAAATTTTCAGGGTGAGTTCGGTTCCCAAACGGTTAAGTTCGTTAACCAGCCAAATCTTACAGGGTGTTCCATAAAATATGTACAAAGAACCGTAGAAAATTCAATTGGAATATTAAAAAGAAGAAACTCCATATTTCCATGAAAAAATATCCGATTCGGATGAAATCAATTTTATGAATAAAGATTGATACACTGAATGTTCATGCAAAATTTTGTGGCCATAGTGTTAACACAACCTTAGAAAATTCAAGTGGAATATTGAAAAGAAGAATCTTCATATTTCCATAACAGGATATCCGATTCAAGTGAATTTCTTTTTGTGAATGAAGACTGTTGTACTAAATCTTCATGCAAAATTTTGTGGCCATAGTGTCAACAGAACCGTAGAAAATTCAATTGAAATATTGAAAAGAAGAATCCCTATATTTTCATAACAGAATAACCGATTCAAGTGAAATTTATTTCGTGAATCAAAACTGATATACTGAATGTTCATGCAAAATTTCAATAAGATCGCATCATCAGAACTAAATAAATTAATTTTTGTAGTTATTTATTTTCTATATATTTCATTTTTTGAATAATTTCCAGAACATTGATTGATTGATTGATTGGAACATTATTCCGATTGTGCTGTCTTATTGCTGTCTTATTGCTCCACCAAAAAACGAGCTCTCAAAAGGTCCTGCTCAGGGCTTTTCTTAAATTTTCATTGTTGTAGTTCAGGGATCACCAATTCTGGTCACCCTGTACATATTTCATTTCATATGTTCGTATGACACTCGTAGAAGAATTTATTACATTATGAGAAATATCAGGGGTGGCTATTTTTCATTGTGACACCTTGTACTTTGTACAATCATGAGAAAACAACGGAATTGCATTTCTAGTGTATTTTCACTTGGCAAACACTGTCAACATTCCTTCAAATACAGGCTTGGATGATGTCCAGGTTCAGTGTGAGATTGAATGATTTTGATGTTCTGATAATAAATGGTCCCTTCTATTGTTTTAATTATTTGCGTGCTTGTTCAGAATGGACATTTCCAATTGGTAAATTTTATTAATGAGTTAAATCATTAATAAAACGGTATATTTGTAACAGCATTAAGAATAGTGTTACATACAGGGAGTTTTAAAAAACGCCATGCTCCTCTAGGATAGATAGAAAACTGAAAAATAATTGGGGTTTGTTAGTAAAAAATTTTCGTAGCACCATCTGTATTCCAGAAGAGGGGGTTGGAGACAAAAACTACACATATACATTCGTATTGAACATAACTTTTTTAATATTTGATTTATTGAGCAAAATTTCAAGTGACCCTTAACATAATTTGATGTTACACCAAAAATATACTTTTGATGAAACTCGATACTCGGTACTGTTTTCGGAGTATTCTGATTTGAAAATTATGAAGTAATAACCGTAGTTGGTATGAATATGCACAAAAAAGCTTATGATTTCACATCAGAGTTATCCTAGAGGTTTTACCTTATGTTTTCGTGATATCTTTAGATTCTCGCGCGTGCTAAACTCTGTCTCTAAATTTTCATTGTAGAAATACAGTGGAACTTCCCTATAATGAACTTATGTATAACGAATTTCGTACAAGACATTGCACCTTGAATCCAAATTCCATGTTAAACACACCCTCTAAAACGAAGAAAATTCTCTGTATAACGAAATATTCGAAGAACATCACTCTTTGAATGGGTATTGGTAAGAAGTTATAAGGGTGGGCTTTTTCCGAAAATTTTCCTGACGTACGTAATAAATTACGACTTAATCATTACGGCGGGCAGAGAGATCCTTCTGAAACAGTTTTAAATACACCCCTGGCTGTTTGGTTTCAATATAACAATTACGCTAGTGTGAAAGTTGTGCGAAAATGTCTAGAAGGAAGTGTTTAGTTTAAATGATTAACTTGAATTTATCAGTAAAGTCGACCGCGACATTGCCGACTATAGAAACAAATTTTCTGTATAACGAAATTTCTTTATAACGAATTTTTTTTGCGGATTGAGCGCTTTCGTTTTTGGGAAGTTCCACTGTAATTGAATTCAATTGAATTTCAACATGAAAAGAATGTAATGAAACAGCTCATGTTTATTTTTTCTCCGAACGTGCTAAAATAGAAAATTCCCACAATGATTTCCGGCTTTTATTACTCTCATATAATACTTAATTTCTGTATAATGTCATCATAACATTAGCCATGGTGATCATATTTCCATTCCATAGTAGGATATAAATGGGGTATCACATTATTTCACATACTGCAACTTTGGGTATCTGCATAATTGTATGTGCAAGTGTTGGTGTTTATTCTATCCAGTTTTTATCTCCAAATCGATTTTTGTATTCATATACCTTTCCAGATATTTTCATTTCAAGAAATTAATGTTCAAAATCTGTGAAATAGTTTAGCTTAGGTAAGATAATGATTGTTAAAAAGTTAAGTCCCGGCAAATGTGGGAAATCTCTCGGATTCAGATAGAACAGAAAAAATGAAGATGACAAGTTCCTATAATTTTTTTTTCTAGCTGCCCTCCCTACGAAGATACGACCTCCTAAATGACGCCACTGGAAATCTATTTTAGTGGAATAAGTTTCAAACTACTCGATATAATTTGATGAAAATTTGATATGATTGATAGTATTAAGGACCCCTTAAATCACCGCACTCAAATTTCAATTAGCTTGTTCAGTTTAACGTTGGCGGACTAGGTTGTACATTTTGATGCTTACATTTTTAACACCCTGTATGATAAGGTGCTAAAAAAAAATTTGGATACCTTGAACATTAAGCTAAAGAAAAGGTAATCTTGTTCAGTGTCGATAAAATGAACCGTCATCTAAAAAAAAATAATGAAAGAAGTAAGTAATTGAAATTTATTCCACTAAAATGAATTTCCAGTGGCGTCATTTGGGAAGTCGTATCTTCGTAGGGGTGGTCACTAGGAAAAAAATTATGGGAACTTGTCATCTTCATTTTTTGTGTTCTATCTGAATCCAAGAGATTTACCACATTTTCCGGGACACCTGTATACAGGTTCACTTTTTTGACGTCAAACTTTCCACTGACACTTACACTAAGTTATTTTTCGTTGCTATGGTATCGCAATATTTTGTTTATGGTCGGAACTGGTGTAGATTAACTAAATATCAATCCATCCCCGTATATTTCCAGAGTAGTAGTGAAATTTGCATATAACTTGATTAAAAATTCTCACCAGATTGACAACCATGAAATCTTTTTCCAGAGTCCCAAGAAACATAAAATTGAACACAGCTTCTCTATCAGAAGCAATTAAAATTATTTTAAATGACAAAACAAATAGAAGAGGATACACCACTGGAGACGTTCTCACACCTTCACAAATAATGGGCATTGATCATTTAAGAGATCCAAGACTAAATAAGGTAAGTTATCACCTAATAAATATATAGTTTTAGGGGGGTGGGGGTCAACCCCTTAGGTATCGGGTTTTTGAAAAAATGCCATTTGACCGACCAAATTCTAAACGCTTGAAGATATCATTTCGAAAGTATTTTTATCGGATTGGGCTACCCTGAAAACCCATAAAAACATACCAAAAACAATAATGCCCGCCATATTTTTCAAATGAATTCAGTTTATAGATTTTTCATTTTTCATTTTCGAGTTGCGTTCGAGAGCGCCTGTGTAATACAGATCGCTACGAATCGATGTTCTTTTTACGTCAATCGATTCATTAGACCGAGCTTAATAATTTTCAGTAATAACAGTTTCTGTAAATTCCACAGAATTTTCGCAAGAAGCTGAAATATAGCGTTTTAGGGGGGGTCAACCCCTTAGGTATTTTTCGCCCAAAATTTCAAAATTTTAGATGATCATTTTATGTGCTTATATTTTAGGGGACTACAGACTGAGAAAGAATACGCAACTCCCATTTGATTCCGGTTGCTCAAACGGAAATTATGGAAGTTTGAAATATCGGGTTTTGGAAAAAATGCCATTTGAACGACCAAATTCTAAACGCTTGAAGATATCATTTCGAAAGTATTTTTATCGGATTGGGCTACCCCGAAAACCTATAAAAACATACCAAAAACAATAATGCCCGCCATATTTTTCAAATGAATT
Source organism: Propylea japonica (assembly GCA_013421045.1). NCBI lineage: Eukaryota > Metazoa > Arthropoda > Insecta > Coleoptera > Coccinellidae > Propylea > Propylea japonica. The sequence continues at coordinate 12,903,052 of CM024244.1, forward strand.
CATTTTATAGATTTTTCATTTTTCATTTTCGAGTTGCGTTCGAGAGCGCCTGTGTAATACAGATCGCTAGGAATCGATGTTATTTTCACGTCAATCGATTCATTAGACCGAGCTTAATAATTTTCAGTAATAACAGTTTTTGTAAATTCCACAGAATTTTCGCAAGAAGCTGAAATATAGCGTTTTAGGGGGGGTCAACCCCTTAGGTATTTTTCGCCCAAAATTTCAAAATTTTAGATGATCATTTTATGTGCTTATATTTCAGGGGACTACAGACTGAAAAAGAATACGCAACTCCCATTTGATTCCGGTTGCTCAAACGGAAATTATGGAAGTTTAAAATATCGGATTTTGGAAAAAATGCCATTTGAACGACCAAATTCTAAACGCTTGAAGATATCATTTCGAAAGTATTTTTTATCGGATTGGGCTACCCTGAAAACCTATAAAAACATACCAAAAACAATAATGCCCGCCATATTTTTCAAATGAATTCAGTTTATAGATTTTTCATTTTCCATTTTCGAGTTGCGTTCGAGAGCGCCTGTGTAATACAGATCGCTACGAATCGATGTTATTTTCACGTCAATCGATTCATTAGACCGAGCTCAATAATTTTCAGTAATAACAGTTTCTGTAAATTCCACAGAATTTCCGCAAAAAGCTGAAATATAGCGTTTTAGGGGGGGTCAACCCCTTAGGTATTTTTCGCCCAAAATTTCAAAATTTTAGATGATCATTTTATGTGCTTATATTTTAGGGGACTACAGACTGAAAAAGAATACGCAACTCCCATTTGATTCCGGTTGCTCAAACGGAAATTATGGAAGTTTGAAATATCGGGTTTTGGAAAAAATGCCATTTGAACGACCAAATTCTAAACGCTTGAAGATATCATTTTGAAAGTATTTTTATCGGATTGGGCTACCCTGAAAACCATTAAAAATATACCAAAAACAATAATGCCCGCCATATTTTTCAAATGAATTCAGTTTATAGATTTTTCATTTTTCATTTTCGAGTTGCGTTCGAGAGCGCCTGTGTGATACAGATCGCTATGAATCGATGTTCTTTTTACGTCAATCGATTCATTAGACCGAGCTCATTAATTGTCAGTAATAACAGTTTCTGTAAATTCCACAGAATTTTCGCAAGAAGCTGAAAAATAGCGTTTTAGGGGGGGTCAACCCCTTAGGTATTTTTCGCCCAAAAGTTCAAAATTTTAGATGATCATTTTATGTGCTTATATTTCAGGGGACTACAGACTGAAAAAGAATACGCAACTCCCATTTGATTCCGGTTGCTCAAACAGAAATTATGGAAGTTTGAAATATCGGGTTTTGGAAAAAAATGCCATTTGAACGACCAAATTCTAAACGCTTGAAGATATCATTTCGAAAGTATTTTTATCGGATTGGGCTACCCCGAAAACCTATAAAAACATACCAAAAACAATAGTGTCCGCCATATTTTTCAAATGAATTCAGTTTATAGATTTTTCATTTTTCATTTTCGAGTTGCGTTCGAGAGCGCCTGTGTCATGCAGATCGCTAAGAATCGATTATCTTTTTAAGTCAATTGATTCATTAGACCGAGCTTAATAATTTTCAGTAATAGCAGTTTCTGTAAATTCCACAGAATTTTCGCAAGAAGCTGAAATATAGCGTTTTAGGGGGGGTCAACCCCTTAGGTATTTTTCGCCCAAAATTTCAAAATTTTAGATGATCATTTTATGTGCTTATATTTTAGGGGACTACAGACTGAAAAAGAATACGCAACTCCCATTTGATTCCGGTTGCTCAAACGGAAATTATGGAAGTTTGAAATATCGGGTTTTGGAAAAAATGCCATTTGAACGACCAAATTCTAAACGCTTGAAGATATCATTTCGAAAGTATTTTTATCGGATTGGGCTACCCCAAAAACCTATAAAAACATACCAAAAACAATAGTGTCCGCCATATTTTTCAAATGAATTCAGTTTATAGATTTTTCATTTTCCATTTTCGAGTTGCGTTCGAGAGCGCCTGTGTAATACAGATCGCTACGAATCGATGTTCTTTTCACGTCAATCGATTCATTAGACCGAGCTTAATAATTTTCAGTAATAACAGTTTCTGTAAATTCCACAGAATTTTCGCAAGAAGCTGAAATATAGCGTTTTAGGGGGGGTCAACCCCTTAGGTATTTTTCGCCCAAAATTTCAAAATTTTAGATGATCAATTTATGTGCTTATATTTTAGGGGACTACAGACTGAAAAAGAATACGCAACTCCCATTTGATTCCGGTTGCTCAAACGGAAATTATGGAAGTTTGAAATATCGGGTTTTGGAAAGAATGCCATTTGAACGACCAAATTCTAAACGCTTGAAGATATCATTTCTAAAGTATTTTTATCGGATTGAGCTACCCCGAAAACCTATAAAAACATACCAAAAACAATAGTGTCCACCATATTTTTCAAATGAATTCAGTTTATAGATTTTTCATTTGATTCCGGTTGCTCAAACAGAAATTATGGAAGTTTGAAATATCGGGTTTTGGATAAAATGCCATTTGAACGACCAAATTCTAAACGCTTGAAGAATTTGGTCATTTCGAAAGTATTTTTATCGGATTGGGCTACCCCGAAAACCAATAAAAACATACCAAAAACAATAATGCCCGCCATATTTTTCAAATGAATTCAGTTTATAGATTTTTCATTTTCGATTTGCGTTCGAGAGCGCCTGTGTAATACAGATCGCTACGAATCGATGTTCTTTTTACGTCAATCGATTCATTAGACCGAGCTTAATAATTTTCAGTAATAACAGTTTTTGTAAATTCCACAGAATTTTCGCAAGAAGCTGAAATATAGCGTTTTAGGGGGGGGTCAACCCCTTAGGTATTTTTCGCCCAAAATTTCAAAATTTTAGATGATCATTTTATGTGCTTATATTTTAGGGGACTAACGACTGAAAAAGAATACGCAACTCCCATTTGATTCCGGTTGCTCAAACGGAAATTATGGAAGTTTGAAATATCGGGTTTTGGAAAAAATGCCATTTGAACGACCAAATTCTAAACGCTTGAAGATATCATTTCGAAAGTATTTTTATCGGATTGGGCTACCCTGAAAACCTATAAAAACATACCAAAAACAATAATGCCCGCCATATTTTTCAAATGAATTCAGTTTATAGATTTTTCATTTTTCATTTTCGAGTTGCGTTCGAGAGCGCCTGTGTAATACAGATCGCTACGAATTGATGTTCTTTTTACGTCAATCGATTCATTAGACCGAGCTTTATAATTTTCAGTAATAACAGTTTCTGTAAATTCCACAGAATTTTCGCAAAAAGCTGAAATATAGCGTTTTAGGGGGGGTCAACCCCTTAGGTATTTTTCGTCCAAAATTTCAAAATTTTAGATGATCATTTTATGAGCTTATATTTTAGGGGACTACAGACTGAAAAAGAATACGCAACTCCCATTTGATTCCGGTTGCTCAAACAGAAATTATGGAAGTTTGAAATATCGGGTTTTGGAAAAAATGCCATTTGAACGACCAAATTCTAAACGCTTGAAGATATCATTTCGAAAGTATTTTTATCGGATTGGGCTACCCTGAAAACCTATAAAAACATACCAAAAACAAAAATGCCCGCCATATTTTTCAAATGAATTCAGTTTATAGATGTTTCATTTTTCATTTTCGAGTTGCGTTCGAGAGCGCCTGCGTAATACAGTTTGCTTGGGATCGATGAATTTTCAACATTAATCGATGTTTTTTTTACGTCAATCGATTCATCAGACCTAGCTTAATAAATGTCAGTAATAACTGTTTCTGTAAACTCCACAGAATTTTCGCAAGAAGCTGAAATATAGCGTTTTAGGGGGGGTCAACCCCTTTAGGTATTTTTCGCCCAAAATTTTAAAATTTTAGATGATCATTTTATGTGCTTATATTTTAGGGGACTACAGACTGAAAAAGAATACGCAACTCCCATTTGATTCCGGTTGCTCAAACGGAAATTATGGAAGTTTGAAATATCGGGTTTTGGAAAAAATGCCATTTGAACGACCAAATTCTAAACGCTTGAAGATATCATTTCGAAAGTATTTTTATCGGATTGGGCTACCCTGAGAACCTATAAAAACATACCAAAAACAATAGTGTCCGCCATATTTTTCAAATGAATTCAGTTTATGGATTTCGCATTTTTCATTTTCGAGTTGCGTTCGAGAGCGCCTGCGTAATACAGTTTGCTTGGGATCGATGAATTTTCAACATTAATCGATGTTTTTTTTACGTCAATCGATTCATCAGACCTAGCTTAATAAATGTCAGTAATAACTGTTTCTGTAAACTCCACAGAATTTTCGCAAGAAGCTGAAATATAGCGTTTTAGGGGGGGTCAACCCCTTTAGGTATTTTTCGCCCAAAATTTTAAAATTTTAGATGATCATTTATGTGCTTATATTTTAGGGGACTACAGACTGAAAAAGAATACGCAACTCCCATTTGATTCCGGTTGCTCAAACGGAAATTATGGAAGTTTGAAATATCGGGTTTTGGAAAAAATGCCATTTGAACGACCAAATTCTAAACGCTTGAAGATATCATTTCGAAAGTATTTTTATCGGATTGGGCTACCCTGAAAACCTATAAAAACATACCAAAAACAATAATGCTCGCCATATTTTTCAAATGAATTCAGTTTATAGATTTTTCATTTTTCATTTTCGAGTTGCGTTCGAGAGCGCCTGTGTGATACAGATCGCTACGAATCGATGTTCTTTTTACGTCAATCGATTCATTAGACCGAGCTTAATAATTGTCAGTAATAACAGTTTCTGTAAACTCCACAGAATTTTCGCAAGAAGCTGAAATATAGCGTTTTAGGGGGGGTCAACCCCTTAGGTATTTTTCGCCCAAAAGTTCAAAATTTTAGATGATCATTTTATGTGCTTATATTTTAGGGGACTACAGACTGAAAAAGAATACGCAACTCCCATTTGATTCCGGTTGCTCAAACGGAAATTATGGAAGTTTGAAATATCGGGTTTTGGAAAAAATGCCATTTGAACGACCAAATTCTAAACGCTTGAAGATATCATTTCGAAAGTATTTTTATCGGATTGGGCTACCCTGAAAACCTATAAAAACATACCAAAAACAATAATGCTCGCCATATTTTTCAAATGAATTCAGTTTATAGATTTTTCATTTTTCATTTTCGAGTTGCGTTCGAGAGCGCCTGTGTGATACAGATCGCTACGAATCGATGTTCTTTTTACGTCAATCGATTCATTAGACCGAGCTTAATAATTGTCAGTAATAACAGTTTCTGTAAACTCCACAGAATTTTCGCAAGAAGCTGAAATATAGCGTTTTAGGGGGGGTCAACCCCTTAGGTATTTTTCGCCCAAAAGTTCAAAATTTTAGATGATCATTTTATGTGCTTATATTTTAGGGGACTACAGACTGAAAAAGAATACGCAACTCCCATTTGATTCCGGTTGCTCAAACGGAAATTATGGAAGTTTGAAATATCGGGTTTTGGAAAAAATGCCATTTGATCGACCAAATCCTAAACGCTTGAAGATATAATTTCGAAAGTATTTTTATCGGATTGGGATACCCCGAAAACCTATAAAAACATACCAATAACAATAATGTCCGTCATATTTTTCAAATGAATTCAGTTTATAGATTTTTCATTTTCGAGTTGCGTTCGAGAGCGCCTGTGTAATACAGATCGCTACGAATCGATGTTCTTTTCACGTCAATCGATTCATTAGACCGAGCTTAATAATTGTCAGTAATAACAGTTTCTGTAAACTCCACAGAATTTTCGCAAGAAGCTGAAATATAGCGTTTTAGGGGGGGTCAACCCCTTAGGTATTTTTCGTCCAAAATTTCAAAATTTTAGAGTATCATTTTATATGCTTATATTTTAGGGGACTACAGACTGAAAAAGAATATGCAACTCCCATTTGATTCCGGTTGCTCAAACGGAAATTATGGAAGTTTGAAATATAGGGTTTTGGAAAAAATGCCATTTGAACGACCAAATTCTAAACGCTTGAAGATATCATTTCGAAAGTATTTTTATCGGATTGGGCTACCCCGAAAACCTATAAAAACATACCAAAAACAATAGTGTCCGCCATATTTTTCAAATGAATTCAGTTTATAGTTTTTGCATTTTTCATTTTCGAGTTGCGTTCGAGAGCGCCTGTGTAATACAGATCGCTACGAATCGATGTTTTTTTTACGTCAATCGATTTATCAGACCGAGCTCAATAATTGTCAGTAATAACAGTTTCTGTAAATTCCACAGAATTTTTGCAAGAAGCTGAAATATAGCGTTTTAGGGGGGTCAACCCCTTAGCTATTTTTCGCCCAAAATTTAAAAATTTTAGATGGTCATTTTATGTGCTTATATTGAAGAGGACTACAGACCGAGATAGAATATGCAATCCATATTTGATTCCGGCTGTTGAAACGGAAATTATGAAAGTTTGAAATATCGAGTTTTGGAAAAAATGCCATTTGAACGACCAAATTCTATGCGAAAAACACTATCCTATACATATTTCGTGATACTTTACACTTCACACTTTGCAGTACATAATATGAGATCGCTTTGTTTATCGAATATAATTGGATGTGATAAAACGACAGAGGAAGTTACTACTTTAGGTTCCGTAACCTCTCATGATAAAATAGGTATTGTTTCATTTTATTATAATATCCTTCATGCCCTTACTACATTAGGTGTTTCTCTCACCCGAAATCAAAGCTAAATCTATGAAGAATTTGACAGCAGTGAATTAAAATCTCATTATTCCGTTGTGATTAATGGGTATTAAGGCCGAGCACAGAGACGTACAATGGACGGATTTTACAATAGTCGTGGATAAATGTACACTGAATAAAAAATTCGAAGAGTTTAAGCGAAATTATCTATTTACAACAAATTAGCTGGAGATGTTTATCTAAGATAAAGCTAGAAAAAATGCGAAGTCTGGCACCAATGCTAGAAAAACGTTTTCTGACATCATTCCATTCGTTCACTGATCACAGTATACAACTTCAAGTCATTAATAGGTTTTCCATTAGCACTTCGATAAGGTTGGTATTTCTATCAAAACAATGGATAGCTAGAATGATTAAATGTCAACACATTACAATTACTGAAGTTGATAATTTTTTATGAAACCATAACATTTGTTTTGGTTGGAATATCCTTGAACTAGGTAGTTTGATGGAGCTTATACAGGAGTCCCAAAACTCGACGTCAACCCGTAACCGGGTGAAAGGGCATGTAATGCTGGTTGTCAGAAAGATATAAAAAAAGATCTAAGTTGCATGATTTTAAAATAATAGGCATTTAAAAAAACACAGAAAATTCCACACCCCGTGACAGTCTTTTCACTCCTGTTGCCACAAATATCAACTTTTTCCAACTTTTTTTTTGCTGTGTAATCCTGAATAATACTCGTCTGAACTGTTATCAAAATTTTGATACCAGCTGCTCTAGGTTTCATAAAAATAGGGCTAACTTCTCAGAAAAAAATTCAAAATAAACAATTGCCTAGGTTGAACTGACTGTATTGAAAAAAAAAATGGAACACGCAAGTTTGGCATGTTTTGTCAAAAGTTGGCGCATTTAGTGAGGATTCCAAAATGGTATAATTCTTGGTAAATTGTAGCTACCGTAGTTCAAATTCGCATTCGATTGCCTTTGAATACACTCTTTCTTTAACTGCTTCCTAGTAAAAAAGTCCAATAGATTCGAGTCCAGTGAACTGACCGGCCGTGAGATTGGACCAGAACGTCCGATCCATCTTCCGGGAAAAAAATGTTTCCAGAAAAAAATTTTTCCAGAGAAAATTTTTACAGAAAAATTTTTTCCGGAGAAATTTCTCTGGAAATTTTTTTTTCTGGAAACATTTTTTTCCCGGAAGATGGATCGGACGTTCTGGTCCAATCTCACGGCCGGTCAGTTCACTGGACTCGAATCTATTGGACTTTTTTACTAGGAAGCAGTTAAAGAAAGAGTGTATTCAAAGGCAATCGAATGCGAATTTGAACTACGGTAGCTACAATTTACCAAGAATTATACCATTTTGGAATCCTCACTAAATGCGCCAACTTTTGACAAAACATGCCAAACTTGCGTGTTCCATTTTTTTTTCAATACAGTCAGTTCAACCTAGGCAATTGTTTATTTTGAATTTTTTTCTGAGAAGTTAGCCCTATTTTTATGAAACCTAGAGCAGCTGGTATCAAAATTTTGATAACAGTTCAGACAAGCATTATTCATGGGTTACACATAAAAAAATAAGATGACAAGTTGCCATAATTTTTTTTCCTAGCGGCCCTCCCGACGAAGATACGACCTCCTTAATGACGCCACTGGAAATTCATTTTAGTGGGATAAATTTCAATTACTTCTTTTATTATTCTATTTTTCGAAAACGGTTCATTTTATCGACACTGAACAAGAGTACCTCTTCTTCAGCTTAATGTTCAAGGTATCCAAATTTGTTTTTTTTAGCACCTTATCATACAGGGTGTTAAAAATGTAAGCATTAAAATGTACAACCCAGTCCGCCCCTTGTACACTGAACAAGCTAATTGAAATTTGAGTGCGGTGATTTGAAAGGTCCTTAATACTATTAATCATATCAAATTTTCATCAAATTATATCGAGTAGTTTGAAAAATATTCCACTAAAATGGATTTCCAGTGGCGTCATTTAGGAGGTCGTATCTTCGTAGGGAGGGCCGCTAGGAAAAAAAATTATGGGAACTTGTCATCTTATTTTATTTTGTTCTGAATCCGAGATATTTCCCACATTTTCCGGGTATATTAGTAATGAAATTCTCATGATTGGATCTATGTTCTTACTTTGTCATCCATTTTTATTCTGAAGTGTCTTCTGTACGTGAAAGAGAAGGACATTGTTAGGTTGTCAAGCTTTCATGACTATAATACTAGGAGTGATATGACATTACATGTACCCAAACATAAAACAACTAAATTTGTGATGTCTCCTTTGTATCAGTGCATTAAGCTTTTCAATCTAGTCCGGTCTAATTAGACATTCGAAGTTACATAAAGTCCCAACAAGCTGAATTTCTGTGAAGTTGTTCAAAACATAATTATAAACAATGTCTAAAAGTTCCTCATCATTCCCCTGTGAGGAAAAAATTTTATTCGAGGTCAAATGTCAAAAAATGAGTTTTTCGTAATTTTCAGCAAAACGGTAAGTTTTATCATAAAAGTACATCAGACAAAAATTGTAGATCATAAAATTATCTATAAAAAATGTATCAATACTTTTTTTCTTACGAGCCACCGTTTCTGAGATATAACGATACAAAAAGTTATACTTACGCGCTAAGTACATACACTACCTCATAGGTGGCGTGGAATCGTGTGCATAATATTATGACGATAACGACTTTTATATCTTTTTGAATCGTTATATCTCAGAAAGGGTGGCTCGTGAGAAAAAAAGTATTGATACATTTTTTATAGATAATTTTATGATCTACAATTTTTGTCTGAGGTACTTTTATGATAAAACTTACCGTTTTGATGAAAATCGCGAAAAACTCATTTTTTTGACATTTGACCTCGAATAAAATTTTTTCCTCACAGGGGAATGATGAGGAACTTTTAGACATTGTTTATAATTATGTTTTGAACAACTTCACAGAAATTCAGCTTGTTGGGACTTTATATAACTTCACTCTCATTTTTTGGTCTAAATAGACCGGACTAATATCTGCCTCATCATTTTCGATCTCTTAATCTTGTTAAATTCAAAAAAAGTTTAAAACAATTATTACCGAGTAGGTAAATGTTATCATACAGTGAATGAATTTCTAAATGATGGAATTGTGAGTGGTTAAATTTTGTAACATTTTGTTTTTTATCTGACTTGTCCAATACATTTATTTGTCTGAGGGGATCAATAAATTATTATTATTATTTTCAGGGTTTGGCTTTCACGTTAGAAGAACGTCAAGCTCTTGGAATCCATGGCCTACAACCTGCCCGGTACAAATCTCAGGACGAACAGTTGCAACTGTGCAAAATGTCGGTGGAAAATTATCAAGAACCACTCAACAAATATCTCTACCTTTCCGAGCTGCACGACCGTAACGAAAAGCTGTTTTTCCGACTTTTATCGGAAAATATCCAGCAACTTTTACCAATTGTATATACACCGACTGTCGGTTTGGCCTGCCAAAGATTTGGACTGATCTATCGACGACCTCATGGACTTTTTATTACAATTAACGACAAAGGACATGTTTATGACGTACTTAAAAATTGGTAAGTCAAAAATGTAATTGAGGAAAAATTCTGGATTATGTGAAATTTATTGAAATGTCATTTGGTATACAGTGGAACTTCCATATAACAAAAGCGCTAAATCCGCAAAAAAAAACGTTATAAAGAAATTTGTTTCTAAAGTCGGCAATGTCGCGGTCGACTTCGCTGATAAATTTAAGTTTATCATTCAAACTTGCTTTTACACATTTTCGCATAACTTTTCACACTAGCGTAATGGTTAGATTGAAAACAGCCAGGGGTGTACTGTTTCAGAAGGATCTCTCTGCCCGCCGTAATGATTTAGTTTAAGGTTGGGATTTATTACGTACGTCCGGAAAATTTTCGGAAAAAACCCACCCTTATACCTTCTTACCAATACCATTCAAAGAGTGATGTTCTTTGAATTTCGTTATAGAGAGAATTTACTTCGTTTTAGAGGGTGTTTTTAATATGGAATTTGGACTGAAGGTGCAATGTCTTGTACGAAATTCGTTATACAGACGTTCGTTATAGGGAAGTTCCACTGTATTTCCATCATTTGCTTATTAAAATGAAAATGAACATTTTATACGAATGTCCTCTTTCAAGTTTAATGCGGCGTTTACATTAGTCAAGTGAGTTGATCAACTTAGTTGAATTGAAAGCGAATTGAATGTGTAAACCGCCCTTTTCGTTTCACTCGATCGGCTGAATTGAACGGCTTCTCAGTAGAAGCATGCTCAACTTTGTGCAAGTCACTTGAATTCAACTGACTTGATCAACTCGCTTGACAAAACACTATACAGTGGGACCCAAGATCGATGGTACTCTAACCATTTGCGGGGAACTGGAAGTAAAGTTAATAATAATTTGATCTGCTGGGATTAAAAGACTGCTCTGTCGAGCATTTATTTTCAGCATCTCAGATATGCAAGGTACTTTACAGTACTCTAACATTCGATCAGTGATATTCTATCCATCCGTCCATTTTGGGTTCATATCAAATTGAATACATTTTTCTAGAAATATATTATGATTAGTTTTGAGTTTGGGTAAACATTGCAGATATTTTCAATTGTACCTATACGATTTCAAATTATGCATGCCATAAGAATAATCTCATTCTCAAAGCATTTACATTTTTTTCTCGAAAAATTTGGACTAATTGGGATTACCAAAATTCTTGAATATCAATCGAAATTTATGAATATCAAAGTTTCTTATTGTTGCATGTTGAAAAGTAACTGGGAATTGATTAATAATAAAGGGTTTTCCAATAACAGGTGTTATTTTGATATTCAAAGAAAAATATCATTTTCTAACATAAATGATCGGATGTTCATTTCATTATAAAGAAGAAACTATGCCGTCAATAGTGGAAAGTAACATCAGGCAAATGACCACCACGATCACGCTTACAGGACCATATCCTTTTAATGAAAAAGTGGCTGCCCTATGTCCTCGATAGCCTCACGAATTTCATCTTTGAGGTCTTGAATCGACGCTGGGCTATTGGCGTAGACCTTCTCTTTTACGTGGCCCCAAAGGAAGAAGTCTCAAGGTGTTAAATCACAAGATCTCGGTGGCCAATTCTCTTCGAGAGATAACACGGTCCAGAAACTTTTTCCGCAAAAGATCAATGGTTTCGTTGCTTTTGTGGCACGTAGCCCCTTCTTGTTGAAAGTAAACGTTGTCCAGAAATGTAATGTCGTTTGTGGATTTCTAATTCCAAAGAACGACGAGGAATGGACAAACCTGGGTTTTCTTCAACACTTTCGGCTACAGGAGCAATATTCTCTGCTGTTCTTGAGAGACGTGCACTGGTTTTATTCTTCACATCACTAACTTGTCCCAATAGCTCGAATTTTTCCACTAATTTCTTTACGAACCGTCTCTGCCGAATCTTCACCATTTTTATAGTGAATTTTACTGAATTCAATGCGTTCTTGAAGCGTGTATCGTTCCATTTTTATTAATGGCGTAGTTTATACTTGTCAAATGTCAAAAATGACAGCTTCGAACGTGAAATCCTCCGAAATAGCGGGCTATTCAAAATAACACCTCTTATTGGAAAACCCTTTAGAATCGAATATACCGGCAACCTGACGCATTGAATATCCAATGATTCATGGGACTACCGTTCTTAAGACTTTTCCACTAGAAATAGCATAATAACATTTACATTCACTTTCAAAAGTTTTGCAACCCCTGTAGAGAAGGTAAAATAATCTAGATTCACAACATATTGTTACTGACAACCAAATAAAACGATAAAATTACGAAGCAAAAAATGTTCATGCGTTTAAATATCGATTTTGTCAAATTTGTGCGGATAAGTAGTTTTTCGTTTTGAATACCTGTCCAAAAACTGTGAAATATGCCCAGAAACGTGTTGTCTGAGTTCAACAAAACTATAATTATTGCTCTCTGACAAGAAGGGCTCTTACGCCATCAGATAGCCAATAGGCCAAACATTGTTCAAAGCACGGTTACCAGAACGATTAGACGCTATGAGAAAACTGGTGGAGTGCAAAGTAGAACTCAAAGTGGTCGTCGCCGTGTTACCACGATTCGAGAAGATGGGTATACTGCCCAATCAGCCAAATAAGCTTAAGATAGGCTCAATACTTAGGGGGTTCAGGACTTTAGAAAGTGAGTGTATTTCCTGTACATTTTCTCTAAAAAAATACATTTGCAGGCCCGAACCTGATGTTCACGCTATCGTGGTAACGGATGGTGAAAGAATATTGGGATTGGGAGATTTGGGAGCATGTGGTATGGGTATTCCTATTGGGAAATTGTCTCTTTACACAGCCCTCGCTAGAATCAAACCTCACCATTGTTTGCCCATTTGCCTCGATGTTGGAACTGACAATGAGGTAAATCATCATGATCACGCTTGTCTAAAACGAGCTTAAGTTTTCAACCAATTGATAAGAGGACAACTTTTTTACCAATCCACATACAGTAGAGACTCGATAATCCGGAGAACGATATTCCGGATATTCACTAGTCCGGATTGACGTCAAGATTGTATTATGTCCTTATAATCCGGATTGCAAGACTCAATAATCCGAATTTCCGATCGTTGCATAAGTGGTTTACGGTTTTAACTTGTCGTAACTCAATTTCTGTGACGACGATCGGGCGTTCTTTTGGTATATAATAGTGCACAATGGTATAAGGCAAAAAAAAGTCAGACAAGAATAATTAATTAGTGAAATGGAATGTTTCTACCTGCAAACCATACAGCTTTGATACAGCATATGGATCATAATGATATTAAATTAACAAAACTGAAATACCGAAAAGGCCCTTTTAGCACATATTCTTTCGATCCTCGAAGACGGGGATAATGTTAGCAAATGCATTTAGAGCATAGATCAATTCGATGCAGTCTGTTTATTCCATAACTCATAGCAATTACTGATATTCAGCTTCTGAAAGATATACAGGAGAAAGCTATTGTTTAGCATTCTTTTTCCCTTACAGTAGAAAACGTAAAATATCTAATAATATTCCAAATAATATATTTGTTTTGTGATTTCGATAATGAAGCCTATATTTATTTCAACCGTTTTTTTTAAATTGCATCTTTACTAAATTGTAAGACGCGGTATTCCGGATTCCTCATTAATCCGGATCATCCCTTGCATTGATTGATCCGGATTATCGAGTCTCTACTGTAATTAACAATTTTTTTTCGAAATTAGGTGGCGAATTCGGTGACATTTTGCTTCAATTCAAAATGAGTTTTAAAAATTGTCTAGATTTAAATTCATTTAAATCATGCTGCATTCATTATCACCCAGCTTGGGCTTATCATCCTCTCTTTGTTTATACAGTGTGTTTGGTCATGACTTAGCGATAATTTAAGGGAATCAAATATACCTAATTTTATCGACAAAACACCCACATTGGGTAGTTTACCCCCATTTTGAATTTACTTTTTTATTTTAGTTGACCCTTCCGAATATCATCGATTTCTTTGGATTTATTTGGTCCTACAGATATGAAAAAATGTTTTCTGAAAGATGATACTACCACCTTTCATTAAAGTGGAACAATATGAAAAAATTTAACTTGGAAATGTCATAACAAATTCTTTAAAATAATTTTATTAAAAAAATGTACTTATTTTCCTAGTAAATCCGCAATAGTACAGAACTAGTACATTGAAGTATGATTTTTTTCAATGAGCTATTACGCAAGGATTTTAGCTACAAAACGATACCAACATAATTTATGTAAGTTACATAATAATATTGCTGTTCGAACATGACCACTACGCGAGCGCCCCAAACTTTTTTGTTGCTTCAGGTCGTCATGAGGGCCACTGCATGTCTGCAAAGCGGCGGTAGGTGTTGTTTTGTAGCTAATATCCTTGCGTGTTAAATCATTGAAAAAAAGTTATACTTCAATGTGCTAGTTCTTGTACTATTGCGGATTTACTAAGAAAATCAGTACATTTTTTCACTGAAATTTTTTTAAAGAATTTTTTTATGGCATTTTCAAGTTAAATGTTTTTATATTGTTCTACTTTCGTGAAAGGTGGTAGTATCGTATTGCACAAAACATTTTTTTCACATCGATATTATTTGGAAAGGTCAACGAAAATAAAAAAGTAAATTTAAAATGGGGGGCTACTCCAAAACTAAGAGGGTAAACTTCCCAATGTGGGTGTTTTTGTCGATGATATTAGTTGACCAAACACACTGTATAGGATAACTTGAGAAGAATTTTATTTCTAAATCATCCACATGTTTTTACTTGCTTAATTTTTGGCCAGCATGGTGTAATCGTTTTAAATTTGTGGTTATGTAAAAAATTAAACCATCTAATTGGTTCCACTCATACGATACCACCTCAATTATATACCATAAAGGAGGAAAATCCACTAAAAATTCCCATTTGATATTTGCTAATGAATTCAATGTAAAATTTTCCATATTTGTATTTTGTTCTGAGAAGCGATAAAGTTTCTACACAGATGACCAATTGAATATATTAAATTGTTTCATATACAGACCTAAATGTATCAGTATACCAGCTGGTGGATTTTTGACAATATTTTTGAAAATATCTTTACTTGTTTATTTAGCTTATAACTTTTTTCAAAATCACCCATTTCGAAGATTCGAAATATTGATCAATTTTTCTTCGATTTATGAGCTCTGTTACCTCAGGCGTTGCTGATCGACCCCACATACATCGGTCTGAGACAAAAGAGAGCAAGAGGTGCAGAATACGATGAATTCCTGGACGAATTCATGGCTGCAGTGGTTAAACGTTATGGGCAGGATACCCTCATACAGTTTGAAGATTTCGGAAATGCAAACGCCTTCCGATTACTAGAAAAATATAGGAACAAATATTGCACCTTTAACGACGATATCCAAGGAACGGCCGCTGTGGCTTTAGCAGGTGAGTCGATGTTGTTTTTTTCTATGTGGACTGTCGGCTCATGCCTAAAAGGGCCCACTCACTAAGAAGGAAGCGCGAAGGCTTAAATGCGCGTGGTACGGGGTACAGTGAAAACAGTGTGTGTATGGCGTTCCGCCGTTCGAAATTTGGAATGCGCAATTATCTCCGACGGAAAAAAGATTTGATTTTTAGCGTGTGCATTGATCATCGTACGTGGAAGAATGACCAAGAACGACCGTGTATGGGCAACAAGTCTGTGCACGTTTTATATTTTTAGCAATACAGTGTCGAGTTCGCTATTTATACAATGGACATTTTTTCCTCAATAACAACACACGCCACTGCCATTAACATCAGATCTTTTTTCGACGTCATCTCACGCTTGTCGCACATCCTCACTCAACAAGCAAAAGTGTCTGTGTGTGGGAAATATGAATGTACACGTTTACTTTACAGCTAACGTGCAGATACTTAACTGCGCATTCTTCCTTCCTAGCGAGTGGGCCCCTTAAAGAATGTTAGTGTTGTGCATCAAACTCCAGAGGTAACTATAGTCCGTTCACGAAAGTTTGAGCTCATAGTAGGCGTTTGTTTATACAGGTTGGGAAATTCACATCTAAAACATACGATATACAATGCATCAGACAGAGAATTCTTCCGTCCAGTTACACAGATGAATAATCGAGACAATCACGTGCTGTAACATACTGAATTCCGTTGTCTTATTGCAATATTCTAGTCTTGTCTCTCTCTTATCGTTGGGAGGAGCATAATTCATTTAGTATGGTAGGCAACAGTAAATACTTGAATCGAGTATTACGGGCAGCCTGACAAATTAAATAATTCTATACTTGTACTGCAGGTTCCCTACCATACTGCGATAAGAGAGAGACAAGACCAGGTTATTGCAATAAGTCAACGGACTTTATTCAGTTACAGCACGTGATTATCTCGACTATTCATCTGTGCAACTAGACGGAAGAATTCTCTGTCTGATGCATTGTATATCGTATGTTTCAGATGTGAATTTCCAAATCTGTATATCTGAAGTTGGCAGTATTTGCTATCATAACTTAAAATAAAGTCAACGTTGCCGAATGTACCCGGCCTCGTCCGACGAGCTTCCGAGTTATCAGAGAACTCTATGCAATATTGACCACATTGCGTATCAATCTGACAAGAATATAAACAACATAACCTAAAATTTCAATATACACAGTGAAATAAGCCAAATTGTCATGGCCAACCGACGGCTCAAAGTTTCGTGAACGAACTATACAGGGTCCGAGGAGTTTAGAGCTCCTGAGCTGTTCCAGTTCTTGTGCGCAACCGATGGCAAGCCGTATTTCGAGCTTTTGAGTTACTCAGGAGCACGAAACTCTTCAAAACCAATAGGCTAAAAGTGTAACCAAAAGATCATAAAGTCAGTTATGAAAACATTTTCATTTATTTTGATTCACAAAACATGTGAAAATAATGAAATTTTGCCCAAACATGATTTGATGGTATTTTAGCCCACTCACAGACAATGGTTCTCTTCAGCCTCTCGAGGCTGGTATAATTTTTAGTTCGAAACTTGATTTTCAAGATGGCTCAGAGAGAATAATATATTAGATTCACGTCTGGTTAATTCAAGAGCCACTGTGTGGTCGAAATGAAGTTCGAAACGTTGTTTTTCAACCATTCTTGGTTCACTCGCGCTTTGTGAGCCGGTGCAGAGTCTTGCTGAAACGTTTATGGTCTGTGACGGAAATGTTTGTCTACCTACGGCTTCAAATTTTTTTCCTCTATCATATTTTACAGTGTCAAACATTTTCTTTCAGGTCTACTAGCGTCAAACAGGAAAACTGGAAAGAAAATTTCAGAACACAAGTTTCTGTTCTTTGGAGCAGGAGGTGCAGCACTTGGTATCGCAGATTTGTGCGTCAAAGCCATGGAAAGAGAAGGCATGAGTGAAGCTGAAGCGAGACAGAGAATATGGATGATTGACGTTGACGGATTGGTGACTCAGTGTAGAAGTCAGCTTCTGGGACATCAGAAATTCTATGCTAAACAACATGCGCCAGAAAAAGACTTCCTCAAACTTGTTAACGAAATTCAGCCGTCGATTCTGATCGGTAAGTAAGGAAGAAAATGGAGGATTTTTTGACTTTTGGTTCCCGGAAGATCATTTTTGTAGTGAGTTCTACCAAGACATTTTGATTTTACCCAAAGAGCTTGTTTTCTCTGAATTTTGCCTCTAAGAATTTCTGTCCTGGTTTTCAAATGTTTGTAATATTTTGTCTTTGGATTTAGGTTACTAGACGATCTGTCTGAACCTGTGTTGGAGCTGTCTAGTAATCTGCCTGGAGCTGTATGATAAACTATCTAATGAGCTGTCTTCAAGGAAAATCTGAGAGAGGATCTGTGCAGTGAAGTTGGAGTTAGACAGCTTACAAGACAATTTACCAGACAGCTTACCATACAGCTCACCAAACAGCTCTTGACAGTTCACCAGACAGCTCACCTCACAGCTGCAACACAGGTTCAAACAGATCAGCTAGCAACTCAAATCGAATGACCTTCAATGGAAAAAAATTTCAAAGTTTTATTATTATTTTTTGCAAATAGTTCCTTATGGATCCTAGTGGGAATTTATAAGTAAAAATAACCAAAATTGCACTCGAACTCTTGTTGCCTATCTACTTACAGGTATCTTAAGAAGAAAAGTAGCAACATTTTAGATTAACACAAAACTCAGCAACTGCCAATAGCCGTGGTACCTAGAGTTGGTTTTTTTCACTGATATATTTTCAGGTGCCTCCGCCACTGGTGGGGCGTTCACTCCCGAAATACTCCGATCTATGGCATCATTCAACAAGCACCCTATAGTATTTGCTCTGAGCAACCCCACTGCCAAAGCGGAGTGCACAGCACAACAAGCATATGACCACACAGAGGTATATAAGTTTTCTTTTCAGAAAATGATATTTTGAAATCGATAAAATTGCATCAGAAGGATAATTTTGCCGTACAGTTGAACAATGCTATATTTGAAAGATTTACGTACTACGTTTCGGACAGAAATGAATGGTCCTATGCGGATTATGCAGCTATCTTTGCCTTATCGTTGGTAGTTACCTGAATAAACCAGTATGATAAGGCCTTTTCGGAAACTTACTCGGGTTAACTCGATCCCTAACCTTCGCGTTCTTTTACCTAACCCGAACATCCAACCTGTGTTCGGAAAGTACGGTGCTATTAACTAGGTCACTGACTCAGGTTGATTTATGGTAACCCTACTCGAGAGCAGGGTCGTAGAGTCACCGCATGCGCACTGCAGTTCAATTTTGTATTTGAAAAAGGCGGGAATAAGTCTTCTACTCTTTTCTTAGTAATTTCATATATTCTATTCCTAAAAATTATGGAAAGACAATAGAATTTGGCTCAGTGTGAAATGTGTGGTTCCCTGAGCCGATAAAATAATGTGAAACATCTTCTTCATAATTTTTTATGCAGATCCTTCTGCGTTAAAGCAAAGTAAAGATACTTCTTTAACATAGGTACTCAAAGATAACATTGAACATGCGAGGGCACACCAGAAATTATAAGAAAGATTTAACAGAAGCCAATAAATTCAAGCAAAGCTAGTGACAATCAGTAAATAGACTGGAACTGAAAAAATAAATTCTCTACTTCTTTAACGATGGTACTCAAAAACAACATTAAACATAGAAGGGCACACCAGAAATTATAAGAAATATTTCACATAAGCCAATAAATGCAAGCAAAGCTAGAGACAATCCGAAAATAAACTGGGACGGAAAAAATAAACCCATAAAATAATTGGTTATGTTATTGATACGACTGTCACTTCAAATCCTAAACCTGATGTGTTTGTAAACTTAGAACCCGGGTCCGTGATCCGATTAGATTCGTCACGTGACCCAATGGATCGAGTTAGTAACCCTGAGTAAGTTTCCGAAAACGCCTATACTTCGATAGTAATTGACACACAGTATGATAGTCATTGACATGATTTCATCTCACTTTTGCATCAATTTTGGTTATGATATCAAGCTGCTTTCTCTCACTCATACCTTCTCATTATATGGGTCATTCAGACATTCATACTGAAAATAATAGGGAAATATAAAGGTTTAGACAATTTTATTCCATATAAACAAAGAAATAACAAAAAGTATTGGTGATCCTCACATATAGCCCGTTCACGAAAGTTTGAGCCGTCGGTTGGCCATGGAAATTTGGCATATTCCACTGTGTATATTAAAATTTTAGGTTATGTTATTTATTTTCTTGTCAGATTGATACGCAATGTTGTCAATATTGCATAGAGTTCTCTGATAACTCGCAAGCTCGTCGGACGAGGCCGGGTACATTTGACAACGTTGACTTTATTTTACGTTATGACAGCAAATACTGCCAACTTCAGATAAATAAACAGACGCCTACTATGCGCTCAAACTTTCGTGAACGGACTATATATACCAATGTAAAACCTATTGCTTTTTTTGCAGGGTCGTGTCATATTCTGTAGTGGTTCACCGTTCCCTGACGTCCACTATGACGGTAAAATTTATCATCCCGGTCAAGGCAACAACGCCTATATCTTCCCTGGTGTTGCCCTCGGTGTTATTGTCGCAGGTGTCCACCATATCATCGAGGATTATTTCATCATTGCCGCTCAAACTGTTGCGAATAACGTGAAAGAAGATGACCTTGCCCAGGGAAGTCTCTATCCTCCCCTTGGAATGATAAACGAAGTCTCGATTCAGATTTCAACTCTTATTATGGCTGATGCCTATAAAAACGGTAAGTTTAAACCCAATGATCTGTATTTTTTGAGTTTTGGACCGGAAGAAGTCTCAAACTATCGTACTAATGGCTTGAGAGTCTGCTATAGAAATTTCTGTCAGTTTGGCAACATCGTTCTATTACTATTAATAGCCTATTCGTTTTGAGATATTTCGTGCTCCTGAGTAACTCAAAAGCTCGAAATACGGCTTCCCATTGGCTGCACACAAGCACTGGTACAGCTCAGGAGCTCGAAATACCGCAAAACGAATACAGTATTAGTTGTTTGATGCGTCGTGTTTACATTTTCGTGTCGATTTGACGTTCATAACTGAATTATTCAACTGATTTGTTGGCAGTTTATTGTTGCTTAAGGGTATTCCGGTAATTATAGCTAAGACATCCATCCCTCAGGGTAAGAACTGAACATAGAGATCTTCTTCTTCTTTGCGCGGTGCCTTTCCGGCTGAACTGAGGCCTAGTGGCCCATTGTTCACCCGCATCGTTCTATAGAGACTCAGCTCCTCAGACACAAAGACAGAAATGTCGCAAGGAGTGGTCCAGGAGTGGTCCCTCTCACCATAGGAATAGTAGTTGTTGGATTTCCTAGGTGTATTGACCTTAACTCAGTTAGGTTACCACAGTTGAACAAAATATGCTCAACCGTTTCATCAGTGCTCCTGCTCGTTAATCCCATTCTTTTCAAATGTTTGTTAAACAGGTGACCAGTCAATGCACCAGTCACCAGACCGAGTTGTTTCCTCTCCAGCAACAGAAGTCTATTGACCTCAGGTCGCGAGGACGGTCTCTCAATGAGAATCCTCGACCACCTCAGGCCCACCCCCGCGCTCCATTCCGAGGAAAATTCCCTGTTCAGCCAGCTCCTGAAGAAGCTTCTGACAGATGATCGACAGATTGGCAGCGCAGGCTCCGGACCAACAAATGCTAATCTGGCTCCCCGCCTAGCCAGTTCATCTGCCTTGACGTTACCAGGTATATCCGCATGAGCCGGACACCAGATTACTTTCAAAAAGTTATCAGAGCCCAGCCCACGCAGAGCTTTCCTGCATTGTTCTACCAAAAGAGAGTCAACCCTAACATCAGATAGAGATTTCAGAGTTCCCTGACTGTTGCAACATATGTAGATGTGCTGGCCAGAGTATCCCCTGCGAATATTTTCTAGTGCGCAGGCAAGAACCGCAAATAGCTCAGCCTGCACACTGGAACAGTCCTTCCCCAGAGGGATTGAAGTGAGGACTCACGATTAGGGCACCAGACCCTGTTGTTGTGACAGAGCCATCCGTGAACCACGTGGGACCTTCAGGACTAAGAAGCCTGTTTGATGAAGACCATAGGTCTCTGTCAGGAACAATTACCCTGTAGGGTTCGTCGAAGTGAACAATAGGTTAGATTCGTAATTTTGCCATAGCTATTATTACCGGTTTACTTTGCACCCTGAAGCAAAATTTCTTACCGTTTTTTGTACATATTTGATTGTTTCAGGAAAGGCAACAGTTTACCCGGAACCAGAAGACAAGCGCAAGTTTGTTGAGTCGCAGTTGTACAGCCATATGTATGAAGACTCTCTACCCAAGCAATGGTCATGGCCAGAGGCACCAAAAATCGAGACAAAACCGTTGCTACCCAAAACAAAAATAACAGTATCTTAAATTAAGACATTGTTTGTTACTTACTCGAAAAATTTAAAAGTATTTATTTATATTTCGCTGTGATTTTCATTTGTATTAGAGAACGTTGAGGAAATGTTAAAGAGTATTGTATGTATATTGTTGTATGTACTATATGCAAGAATAAAATGAGTTTTAATTTATTGTTATCATTATTATTAAGCGTGATGTTTTTTAATTACTCCTAGGCTACTAAACCTTATGAAGTGATTAAAGCCGGCCATAGACATCGTTATTATTCATCCGTTCGTATCGCAGCGATAAGAAGCCAAAAACCGATTTGTGTGGCGAAAAACCGTCGGTACGCCTCGTCGGTACAAATATCTGCCGATGCTTCCATTAGCGTAGTATGTCTCGTTTCTTTTTTCTTTTTTACTCAGAACCGAAACTGCGGCCGCCACTGCTAAGAGATGTTTCATCTTCATGACGTGCTTATTCGCGAACGACAGCAAAATAATTGGTAGAATTTACCGATGTGTGTGGGCCAAACAGTTCCGCGATATGACTCGGCGGTTCAAACCGCGGCGAGGAAAACGGATGAAAAATAATGATATCTATGGCCAGCTTAAGACTTTAGGGCCGTATTTATAGTTCGCCCTTGGGGGTGAGTTAGAGTTAGTATCGCCTCTATGAATACTAGCCTTAAAGGTGACCTCGACTTTCACTCACCCTCAAGGGCGAACTATGAATACGGTCCTTAGCCCCATGGACCTATAATACTCCTTTTCCATAGAACTTTGGTTCGTTGTTGTTCATATCCGCGAGCGATTGGACTTAGTATAAGAGAGATAGATCGCGACTCTGCCACGTTCACGACGGAGAGGTCGTAGCGATAGGATGGGCCAAGAGGTTCCTTCACTTCATACTCTCCTGAAATGGACTACAGTTATCAGAATTACTCATGTACCTACTTGCATCAGCAGTGGAACCACATATGTAGAGTATGTTACGTATAAAAACATGGTTACTTTCGTTAGTAAGTGTATATGTCAAATTCCTGAAAAAGCAGTGACAATTTCGGTGAATTTTCCGTCACCAGTTCAACCGTACTTTTATTCTGTTCAGTTCGGTAACCACGCCCACTTGTCTATTATTTGACATATCAATGTTGTGTTTACTTTTTAGTTATGACAATTGCGCGGTAGTGATGTGGAGAAAAGAATTAGTTAATGTAAGAGTGAATTATATCGTCTATATGCGTTTTGTGCTATGAGTTAACCTCCTAACTTCTGGCGATGATAATTTCAAATTATGTTGACAAGGAACCAGCGGTCCGTAAATATGAAGCTGGTCACCTGAAATATTAAAAACCGTAAGTAACCGCTCTGAAATTTTTGGCGATTTATAGTGTCGATTCACACACTTCCGTGACGTGACGTACCATAGAGTGACATTCAGTGAAAAAATATATCGGAAAATACAAGTGTCTATTTGAAGCATTCCGATTCAAACATGTCCGATCACGCACTACCTTACTAGAACACAAGGCCATGAAACAGAATGACAGCGGTAGGGGGGTGAAGTGTTTGAGTAGTCAATCATTTGTAGGTGACAGTTGATGTCTGTTCACGTTTTTGCCAGAATTATGGGTATTTTTCGGAGTTTATTGCTTAAAATTATATTTGTTTTGGTGTAACATCAATTCTTAACAGGTAAGGAAAAGGCCTTTTTATATTCTTCCACCAAATTATTTGTTTTACTTCTAGTTCATAAAAGTTTTGCTTCTCATGTTCGAAGTTATTTTGATTTTAGCTCCGGTTCGTTTTATGCTAATCTTGCCATTTTTTCCAGCTGAAATGCCATTTCATTGCACTGTTCCCAAGTGCAGGGACAATAATACAGGAGTGCCATAACTAGCAGTCTTTGGGTTTTCCAAAGACGAGCAAATTTAAAAGAACTTGGTTTAACGCAATTGAAAGGGAAAATTTCGTTCCCAGTAACAGCAGTAAGGTTTTACATAATTATTGCAAATTCAACTGTTTTGCCTGAAACTCAGAAGTTACTTATTTCTAGGTTTGCGAACTACATTTCCAAACAGAATTTATAGAAAGATCTACAAGTTACACACATGAAGTTACAGGTCAAAAAGTCGAAATTCCATTGAAGTTTCCTAGGTTGAAAATAGGTTGAAAGAATGTTATTAATCAGCTGGTCTTCTATTTATCTTTTACCATTCGTTTTAGGTGCGATACCAACGAAATTGCCAGGTTGTCCGTCCTACCTAAGCAGCTCAGATGTTCATACCAGACTATCTCCTCAATCCAAGCGATCTAAAGTGGAATGTCGAGATCTTGAGAAAGCCATTGCATCAAATCCTGTTCAAAATATGATTCAGCCGTGTCATTTGCACCTTCAGCTGAGGCTTTTACAAAAGTGTGCGCTACAAAGGTTGGATAAAAGCCAAAGAAGAAGAAAACCTGTGTTTTGTTTATTTGGACTAGTGATCAGAAATTCCAGTTGTTAAAATAAAAGTTTGTGTCTGAAGACTTCGTTATTAAACTTTCAATAATATTAAGGCAAAAAACCTGGAATGTGATGATGGGTACTACTGAGAAAAACACTATTTTCACTATCCATCATATTTCTTTTTCCTCAATAAATATAGAAAATAACCACGAAATTAGTACTTGTGTTAACAACGTTCCTACCTACTGAGAAAAACATAATTTTTCTTCTCTGTTGGAAAATGAAATCTAAATTGATCAATAATTTTGTGGAAATGACATTGCCTAAATAAATACGGAATGGACTACCTATGGTGACGTCATTCATTCTGTTTCATGGCCTTGTGTTCTAGTAAGGTATTGGATCACGGTGCACGGCTGTAAATAGAATATTTCAATATTCACAAATGTCATATGGGATGTACCGAGTATCTTCTTTTCTTTTTACTCTTCCAGAAGCAAGATCTTCAGAGCAGCAATTTATAGGTAATTTCGCAAGACAATAATATTCATGTCAGATACCAGATACGAACTGAAAAAGCCCAAAGAGCGGACCCAGCAATTCCGGAAAAACACTGACACGGACGAAATGTTAGATTGTGAAAAATTCATAACGGATTACACCAGCGTTTCCCAACCTTTCAGTATTCGCGGCCCAATTTTCCTCAAATTACATGGCGCCCCCCTTCAGTTAGTAAAGTGGTTCTAATTCGAGCCATGCAAGAACCGTTTGGGGCAGAGGCGGGTTGTTGGCGCCCCCCCTTGAATTAATTCGCGCCCCCCAAGGGAGGCGCGCCCCACTGGTTGGGAAACGCTGGATTACACTGAAGCCTGAAGGGAGTGCTGCACTGACAGCAACGTTGCCGTCACGCCACTGAAATGTGTGGATCGACCATACAGACCATATCCGTAATGTTTGATTCCTCAGATTCTTCCTCTGAGATTTTATTCCATTATGTCAACGACTCGGACAAATTATAGTGTACATTCTTCGAAAATAATAACATGATGAGTATAATATCTGAATGAACCCGAAAAAATGGAAGTTACGAGTCCTCAGATTATTTTATGAAAAAAAAGTTTCCAGGGTGTTGAAGTTTTATTTAAGAAATGACTGAAAAAAAGTAATACGCCACTGAGATATCTATAACTATAGTCCGTTCACGAAAGGTTGAGCCGTCGGCTGGCCGTGGAAATTTGGCATATTCCACTGTGTATATTAGAATTTCAGGTTATGTTGTTTATTTTCTTGTCAGATTGATACGCAATGTTGTCAGTATTGCATAGAGTTTTTGATAATTCGCAAGATCGTCGAACCATAGGCCGGGTACATTCGGCAACGTTGACTTTAATTTACGTTATGACAGCAAATACTGCCAACTTCAGATAAATGAACAAACACCCACTATGCGCTCAAACTTTCGTGAACGGACTATACCAATAATTTTTGAATTTTTCGTTTAATTTGTGACAAAAAAATCATTTTGCCTTTCGTTAGTGTGATGCGCCGTTTTTAAGTAAAATATAAAACATTTTAACGTAACGTTCTACTATAAATACCAGCAGTTTAGGTAACCCGAAAATGTGTTATCAATTTTCTTCCAGCTGTTATAGTTCTCGAGATCCCTTCAGTAGATAACGAATATTGCCCAGCCTGTATATTGTCAGGGTTACATAAGAAATTTCGTATTTAGTTAGATCATATGTAATTATTTAAGAAATATCGACCGAAATTTCCGTGAATTTCTCATCAGATAATACGCGCTGATTATTATATAATAATATTCAACGAAAAACTTAATTAACGTCAATACGTACAGTTTCTATATCGTTGATTGAAGCTGTATAATATTTTTTCGCGATATGTCTCAACCAGAGGTGTATTGTTCTTGACATTCCTGTTTTCTAGAAATTCATGTCTACATAACCGCTCGGGAAAATGATTGCGATACATTTTAGGTCGCGAAACGTGACCTGAAATCTTTCAATTAACCCTGAGACCAGAATTATTGATATTTCATTGTTTTTGCCACTAACTAATTAATCATTTTCACATTATATTTTTGAGAGCTCGATTTTCTACTTGAACTAGTGCTATATCGTTTCTCCCAAATGTCTGTAATTTTCGAAGAAGAATCTTTATATTTCCATAACAAGATATCCGATTCGAGTGAAATTTATTTTGTGAATGAAGATTGATATACTGAATGTTCATCAGGACCATGGATTTTTTTTTTAATCCAAATGCCATGTTAAAAATACCTTCTAAAACGAAATAAATTCTCTCTATAATTGAATGGGTATTGGTGAGAAGGTATAAGGGTAGGTTCTTCCCGAAATTTTTCCGGACGTACGTAATAAATCCTGACCTTAAACTAAATTATTACGACGGGCAGAGAGATCCTTTTGAAACAGTTTTAAAACAACTCTGGCTGTTTATTGGTTTCAATCTAACAATTACGCTAGTGTGAAAGTTGTGCTAAAATGTCTAAAAGGAAGTGCTTAAGTTTGAATGATAAACTTAAATTCATCAGTGAAGTCGACCGCGACATTGCCGACTATATAGAAACAAATTTCTTGTACCTATATTATCGAAATTTCTTTATAACGAATTTTTTTGCAGATTTAGCGCTTTCGTTATAGGGAAGTTCCACTGTATTTAGCATGAATCTCAGGTCCTATACAACATTTTAAGGTGATAACCTCATTGCCCCACCAATGAACGAGCGCCCAAAAGCACCTGATCAGGGCTTTCCTCAAATTTTTTGAATACCTAATATACAAGAATCGAGTTATTTAATTCCTTCAACAACTTTTACAATTCACATAGTGAAAAATCAATTGATCTTCGAGTTTGAAAAACAGCTAAAAGTGGGAAATCATCAAGGAAAAATACACGAAGAAGAAGCAACGTCTGCAAATTATGAAAAGGCGGTAACCGTAACTTCAAGACCGATAACTCGGTCGTAATTCTCGCGCTGGTAAACAGGCAATAAAGTTTGAGCATAAATTTGAGTCAACATAATTCTTTGTGTGATGTTGAATTTTCATGTAAGACAACGGGTTGGTCAAAATGTAGAAAATATCGCAACCTTTCAGGCGTTCGTAGCAAACGATCCAAAACAATCAATTCTATACGGCCTTCTAGAGAATTGAGCATCACTCATACCACATTAATATACAGGGTGTTACATAATGGTATGTCACTACTTGAGGCGGTGAATCTACATGTAATTTCAAGAAGAAAAGTTTATATAAACATGGGTCCGTAAAAGCTTCGTTACGGAGCTACAGGGTGTTGAAATTTCCAAAAAAATTGTTTTTTCATAACTTCTGCAGTTTTTGGGATATTCAGTATAAATTTGGAATGCGAGCTATTTT
Organism: Propylea japonica; assembly: GCA_013421045.1. Lineage (NCBI taxonomy): Eukaryota > Metazoa > Arthropoda > Insecta > Coleoptera > Coccinellidae > Propylea > Propylea japonica. The sequence goes on from CM024244.1 coordinate 12,931,105, forward strand.
CAACAGTCTCCATCATTGCACGTCCTGAATCTTAACAAGAATCTACAGGGTGTTTTCTTTTTCGGTGCCATGTCTCCTTTTTTCCTCTCAAACTTTTTTGCGGTACACTTCTGGTCAGCGTAAAATCAATTTTTGATATCTTCGTTCAATTTAAAAACTTTTTTGACTTTGATTATATTTGATATTGAATAAGCCTAAGTTGAGTCTCAGATGACGAACTATCAAAATAAAAGCAAATTTTGGACACACCTATCGAGTATTTCTATTATTTTTATTTAGCTAATAACATACAATCGTTCAATAATTTTTCACTCGAAAACGGTTACAGATACGAAAAAATTACAAGAGACAAAAATGTTTTTAAATTGAACGAAGATATCAAAAATCGATTTTACGCTGATCAATGGCGTACCGCAAAAAAAGTTTGAGAGGGAAAAAGGAGACATGGCTCCGGAAAAGAAAACACCCTGTAGATTCTAGTTAAGATTCAGGAAGTGCAATGATGGAGACTGTTGAAAATAGCTCGCATTCCAAATTTGAACTGAATATCTCAAAAACTACAGGAGTTCTGAAGAAAAAACCAATTTTTTTTTGGAAATTTCAACACCCTGTAGCTCCGTAAAGAAGCTTTTACGGACCCATGTTTATATAAACTTTTTTTCTTAAAATTACATTTAGATTAACCCCCTCAAGTTGTGACATACTATCATGTAACACCCTGTATAATTATAAAATATAACAAGATACATATCTGATTTGAGTGAAATTCATTTTGTGAATGAAGATTGATAATATTGATATACTGAATGTTCCGAGAATTAAATTTTTTAATTATTGATTTTTTACATATTTCATTCTTCCAGTTATTTCTAGAATATCATTCCGATCGTGCTGAAATTTTGCATTCATATACTTAGCATGAATTTCAAGTCCTATACAAATGAGGTAATAATCTCATTGCCCCACCAAAGAACAAGGGTTCAAAAGCACCTGCTTAGTTCTTTTCTCAAATTTTAATCAATTCTTTTATACAACTAAGAAATACACAAGAAGGTCTTCACCAAGAAGTCACTTTATTTCTTACAAGTATAACATACATATCATTAAGAAATAAATCTACAACCTCCTACCACGACGACCTCCCTTCCTGCGGGTAGAGTCAGATGGAATTGGGGTCACATCTTCAATACGTCCAATTTTCATGTTAGATCTGGCCAATGCTCTCAAAGCGCTCTGTGCTCCGGGTCCAGGGGTTTTTGTTTTGTTTCCTCCGGTAGCTCTCAATTTGATGTGCAACGCAGTTATTCCCAAAGTTTTACATTTTTCGGAGCAGTCCTGGAAAGAAAAAGTTGTAAAGTAAAAAAAGTGTGAAGATCATACACTGTGCAAAAAAATTAACGCACATTATGGAAATCTCAAATTTATTCTACAACTGAAGGTGTTCTCAATGGTAATTATTTTTATCAGAATTAGGCATGCATATGTTATCCACTTTCAAGGTTATTCTTCAATACAGATGTTTTTGCCCAGCAGGAATAAAAAAAGATGAGATTATCAGATTTTGAATGTATTGGCTCCATTCTGAAATCAGTTGTTCTCGATCAATTCTAGTGATCAATAGTTTTTCTTTCGTTTGATTTTCTACACTCGATCGCTATGCAACGCGAAACACGCAATTCAACCCAAGAGGAATGTGCCCAAGTGGTAGTTTTGCGAGAAAAAGGGTGGACATACACAAGAATTGCAGAAAGGTTTGGAGTTTCCCATACAAGTGTGTCCAGAATGTTGCAGCGATTCAGGGAGACATGTATGAATGAATGTATGAAATCATGAATTTTTCTTCAATTTAATGTGTCTTGTTTCATTCAAAACCTTCCCGAGAGAGCATAAAAAATAAGTTATAAAGTCAATGTAGAGTCGACTTTCATCAAAATTGAGATTTTATGAATTGCGTTAATTTTTTTGCGCAGTGTATTACAAAAAAAGAAATTTTACACATTCACGAGGTCGCAAATCTACATTATAAGAATTTAATTGAACGAACTGAATCGAGAGTTGTACAGGGTCTCCATAAATCATTATAACAGCGCAGTTAGCGTTGGACTATTATAAATATGTACTTTTATTCTGGTGTAAACTTCAATTTAAACAAACTATACTGTGAGTTTAAGGCTGGTCATTCTGAAATAAATTGAATAATGTGACTGGAATTATAAATTTGTAGAATTAGCTCAAGAAACGATAAGATAAAACATTTCCGGAGCAACCTACGATCTTACAATCATTTATAAAGACCCTGTATAATGTTTAGTAGGTTAGCACCTCAGAATAAGAAGTAAAAGAAAAAGTGTGAATAGGCAAATCAAGCTAAGCGATACGCCCTCTGGTGACGATCTGAGTAACCTTTAATATTGACAATTCCAAATAATATACAGTCGACTCTCGTTAACTCGAACCTTGATAACTTAAAATCTTCAATAACTCGTAGAATTTTCAATCCCCTAGGAAAAACCTGTCTAAGTCGAAAAAAAAACAATGCGTAACTCGAAATTATTTTACCGTTATATTTCACCCGAATTACATCCATAAGTCAAAGAGACACAAAAATTACCTCTATAACTCGAAGTTCAGTAATAAGCGAATCCCTGCCGCACAAGTAATAACATATATTTCAAAACTTTCTTAGAGTTTTCTTTACCATTTCCGTAAACAAGCTTAAAAATATATAAAAATAGAAATGATCCTGCGTAAATTCTTGCACATATTCGTCAGGATCATATCAGTTAAAAAAATTCGCCTAGCAATAAATAAACAAAAACACTATGAATTAATTAAATCCCGTGACTTTTTGGATTCTTAATCACTCATCAGAAAAACTATTAAAATCTATAGAAGTCTTGATTTTGATTCATTTCATTTTGAACTAACTAGAATCAACCGTTTTTTCAATAAATTTATTGAAATACGATATACTCCTACGTTAATAGAAAATATGTATGTACATATATATATTCCATTCTTTTTTACCTCTATAAATCGAATTTTCATTTGGTTTACCTCTATATCTCATTACCTCCTTAAGTCGAATTGTATCAAGGTTGACCTTTATAACTCCAACTATACATAACTCGAAGAAAAATCGTGGTCCCGTGGATTTCGAGTTAGCGAGAGTCGACTGTACATTTCCATGCCTTTCCTCAAACAAGGGATAAATTTCGTGTTTGGTAGAAGGGAAATCGAGGAGTAAAGTGTTGATGGATCCACGAAAAGTCTGGAAACTGAGACTTAAAATCGGTAAACCAACCGCAGAAAATATGACAGTTTACTCCTTGCATTTTGTAGATGACGATTATTTTTATTTGTGGAAAAGGTACTGTCCAATCAGAGTTATAATACAGATTGTTCATCTTTTAGTACAGTTTTTACTTCATATTAATCTTGGAAACCTATATTCCGATGCCAGTCTGTTAGCGACAAAGCATGTATAAGATTCACCAATAAGTTGTCATATGCGCCAACTATGAGAATGCCATAGTTTACGTTACTCCATCTTAAATTTGAACGGAGGATAGCACCATAGAAAAATATACAATATCATACTGTCTAAACAATAAATTAAGAATGTCTCAACATGGCTGTACAAAAACAAAATTCACTTACTTGAGCGGCCAACATAGCAGCGTAAGGGGAAGATTCATCACGATCAGCTTTTACTTTCATACCACCAGTGACCCTAGAGATGGTTTCCCTTCCAGAAAGGTCAGTAACATGAACGAATGTGTCGTTGAAGCTAGCGAAAATGTGGGCGACGCCAAAAACGATCTCGCCTTCCCTGACTTGGGGTCCAAGCGAGACTTGAACTTCTTCTTTTTGTACTTTTCCTTTACGAGGAGCCATTTCGATTCTGAAAGTTGGAGGATATATGTTACAATACTGTAAAATTAAGACAATGCGTTCATTATCAACTACATGCTAACCTCGAAAAGATAACCTAGAATCTAACTAGTGAAAATAGTTTACCACAACAGATATATTATAGTTCAAATAAATAAGAGCATGTATCGATGTATTTGCGAAAAATAAGAATCGATTTGATAGTAAATATTTCACAAGAAATAGAAATTTTCAAACAGCATGCCTACCTTATTTCAACGTGTTGAACAGAAAAAGGACCACAGAGTAATTTATGACAGTTACTTCAATTTTTCACAACAGTAGAGTATGCAAAGAAGAAGAAAATGCATAGAAAAACATTAAAAAAAATATTTTTGTGCTTCACAAATTCTTGATCGGGAAATTATGAGATAATAATAGAAATATGGAACTTTCAATAATAAAATAACGAAATCCATGGGGGAAATCTTTCAGAATTATCAGTTGAAGTAAATATATTTATTTTTTGTAATATTTATATTGAAAAAGTTGTATTTTTAATTCTTCCTTATTGTAGTTGTCGATTTCTATTTAGTTTTTATTTAAACTTGTATAATAACACTTAATAACCTTAACGGCAATCTGAGAGCTCTATTTTGTAGGTATACAGAATGTTCCACGAGAAGTGAGACAAATTTTGTGTGAAAGTGAGGTTGAGGCCTAATCCAGGTGAGATGGACATCTTTGCTAACAATAATTGGCATATATTAGGAGTAATTTCACGAAAATAATTGAGAAATTAAGAGTAGAGAACACCTGTGGCTGAATTTTTCCAAAAGGTCAAGCAAGCGTCGGTAAGGTTGGTACGTGGATGGGAGAACGCGTTTGATATTTCCTTAGTCTAAGGATATTTCTCATATCTGACCATCATTGGGATTTTCAGGTGAGTGATTGTGATCATTTATTATTTTCTCTTACTGAAAATAAAGTAACAACGGCTTGGTTGACATGACATGCTTTATCTTTTCAATATACAGGGTGTTACATAAAAGTATGTCACAACTTAAGGGGAAGAATCTACGTATAATTTCAAGAAAAAAAGGCCATACAAACATGGGTCCGCAAAAGCTTCGTTACGGTTTTGAAATTTCCAAAAAAAAATGGTTTTTTCTTCATAACTCCTGCAGTTTTTGAGACATTCAGTCCAAATTTGAAATGCGAGCTATTTTCAACAGTCTCCATCATTGCACGTCCTGAATCTTAACTAAAATCTACAGGAAGTTTTGTTTTCCGGAGCCATGTCTCCTTTATCCCTCTAAAACTTTTTTGCGGTACGCCACTGGTCAGCGTAGAATCAATTTTTGATATTTTCGTTCAATTTAGAAACTTTTTTGAATCTTGTATCTCTAACCGTTTTCGAGTTCGAGCTATGAAAATAAAAGCAAATTTTGGGCATACCTATCGAGTATTTCTATTATTTTTTTTATTTAGCGAATAACATACAATCATTTTTTACTCGAAAACGGTTAGAGATACGAAAAACTACAGAAGCCAAAAAAGTTTTTAAATTGAATGAGGATATCAAAAATTGATTTTAGGCTGATCAGTAGCGTACCGCAAGAAAGTTTGAGAGGGAAAAAGGAGACATGGCTCCGGAAAGGAAAGCACCCTGTAGATTCTAGTTGAGATGTAGGACGTGCAATGGTGGACATATCTGAAAATAGCCCGTATTCCAAATTTGACTGAATATCTCAAAAACTGCAATTGTTTTCGGAAATTTAAACACCCTGTAGCTCCGTTATTACGAAGCTTTCAAGGACCCACGTTTATAAAAACTTTTTTCTCAAAATTAAATGTAAATTCTCCCCCTCAAGTTGTGACATACTATTATGTAACACCCTGTAGTTTCAATACATCATCGCACGCAACTTCATTTTCAAACAGAGCTTTATTAGTTCATTACGTACAGTGATAAGAATCTCATTAAAAATTGATGAGAATTCCGAGAAAGGGCATTCTGCGAAATGACATTCCACAAAATAGTGATATTTATCTCAAACATTCATTTGCTATTTAACTAGCATATTCGTTTGGAAAAAAACGTGTTTAAAATGGGTGGGATTCTCTTATCAAGAATTATTAACAGTGTCAGGTATACAATTTACTTTACCGTTTATTTCTTTAGGTTTAGAAAAATCGGAGGTGATCGCTGTACCGTAAATAAAATATCTTTATCCACGACTATTGTAAAATTCGTCCCTTGTACGTCTCTGTGATCGGCCTTAATGATACCCATTATTCACAGGGGAATAATGAGATAATAATTCACTGCTGTCAGATGATTCATAGATTAAGCTTTGATATAATATTCTTTTAATTGGTATTTCTTCAGTATTCTAAAGTACTCCAACTAACAAATATGGATAAACCTTGTCAATCGAGGGCCAAATCTACTTTTATTGTACCAATCAAAGCATTTTTCATTACTGAATATACAATGACTAGTTCTCTAAAACTTTCTCATGTGTCAACTTGGTTCTTTTCACGCTAGTCATAGAAGGGTCTTGTCGCGGTCGCCAAATGTTGAAATCTTCAAGAAATATATTCGGTAATCGTGGATAAAGTATAGTATGCTACTTGCGTATAATGGCTATTATACGCTCGTTGCATAATATACTATTTTAAGCGCTCGTTCTCTTTAAACGAGTGCTAAATCGTTTTGCCAAAATGTCACGAATTATTCTGGTGGGGAAAATGACATTTTATATTAAAAAATATAATAGGTTTTCTAAAATTTGGTAGATATGATATTTCCATAGTAAAAAATAGATAATCTCGTGACGATGTTCCCGAAATTCATAATACATTCAAGTTCAGCCTGATAAAACTTCAATTTAACACTCCCTAAGAATTTATAGATCCCGGGAGAAATCTTTCGAGGAGGATAATAAAAACTGGTGCAATGAAATGAAGAAAAGCGCTAGGGAATAGTGGCGGTATCTATCACGCAAACGCTGAACTACATCATCACATGAAGGATGAATTCAACCTATACCTGTATATTTTTGAATCAACAGCTAACTTGCTAACATAATCCAATACATAAAACAAAAAATTCCTAGCTGAGGTTAGTGCAATACGGGGTACCTACCATACTATTTTACGTATGACACCAGACCTCAGGGAAAAACCTTAGTAGAAAAACCCTGTCTCGCCGTTCTAACAAAAATCATAACTCAAAAATTCGAACAATGAAGGATTCCTTCTTTATTGAAATTAACCGACATTCCTTTCCAAGATGCCTTCGGAATTCTGAATCTAAAACACAAATTTTAAGAAAAGCCCTGAGCAGGAGCATTTAAGCCCTCGTTCTTTGGTGGATCAATAAGATTATTACCGCAAAATTTTATATGGGATTTGAGATTGATACCAATTATATAAATGCAGAATCTCAGCACAACTGGAATTATATTCTGGAAATTATTCAAAAAATGAAATATGTAAATATTAATGATTACCAAAATTAATTTCTATGGTTCTGAGATGCGATGCTCTTGAAATTTTGCATTAACATTCAGTATATCAGTTTTAATTCACGAAATGAATTTCACTTGAATCGGTTATCCTGTTATGAAAATATAGGGATTCTTCTTTTCAGTATTCCAATTGAATTTTTCATGGTTCTGTTGACACTATGGACTATGGGTTTTTGCATGAAGATTCAGTGTAACAGTCTTCATTCACAAAAAAAATTCACTTGAATCGGATGTCCTGTTATTAAAATATAAAGATTCTTTGAATTTTCTATGGTTTTGTTAACACTTCGGCCACAAAATTCTGCATTCTTCATCAGGGAGTCTAACCCTATTGTTTGAGACCATTTTCGGCTCAAAATTCGACAAAAACAAACATTTGGAAAAAAGATATAGCACTCGTTTAAGTAAAACGAGCGCTCAAAAAATCGAAGCAGAAAAAAGGACTAGAAAAATACAATGATTGAAAATCTATCGAATCGATTTTATGTACCTACTGCTTTTAAACCACCCTGAAATTTAAATATGGAACAATTATTCATGAGATGTTCTATTGTCTCCTCTGCTTCTCCGCATTCGCAACTAGGAATCTCAACAGAATAACTTTTGAAAAGCATGCGATTACTATGTCCACGACTTGTTCTTACGATTAAGGACCGTCCATATTTTCCTAGGAAGATCAAATCCAGGAACATTATTTGAGGGATCAGTATAAGTGACATCACATCATAATGGAAGTTTCTGTAACTGACCCATAGCTGCCGAAGATATCATAGCTATAATTTATTCCATTTAGTGACTCCAAGTTGAAGGTCCAGAGAAAATAATTCGAATTGTTCATGATTAGGTTACGAATAAACTCGCAGGGCGTAGCTAAAGGGTTTTCCAATAAGAGGTGTTATTTTGATATTCAAAGAAAAATGCCATTTTTCAATATAAATTATCGGATGTTTATTTCATTATAAAGAAGAAGCTATGCCGTTAATAGTGGAAAATAACATCAGTCAAATGACTACCACGACCACGCTTACAGGACCATATCCTTTTAATGAAATTTTCCATTACCAAATCGCGAAGTGGCTGCCATATGTCCTCGATAGCCTCACGAATTCCATCTTTGAGGTCTTGAATCGACGATGGGCTATTGGCGTAGACCTTCTCTTTCACGTGGCCCCAAAGGAAGAAATCGCAAGGTGTTGAATCACAAGATCTCGGTGACCAATTGTGATCATCTCTTACAGAGTTAAAACGGTCCAGAAACTTTTCTCGCAAAAAATCAATGGTTTCGTTGCTTGTGCGGCTGTTCTTGTGTTAACTGAACTTCATAAACCTTAATACCCAAATCTATATGCAAAATACGGTGTAATGACGTTTGTGGAACGCCTAATTCCGAAGAACGACGAGGAATGGAAGACCTGGGTTTTCTTGAACACTTTCGGCTATAGCAGCAATATTCTCGGCTGTTCTTGAGCGATGTGCACAGGTTTTATTCTTCACATCACTAACTTGTCCTAACAGCTCGAATTTTTCTACCAATTTATTTATTGCGGTCCGACAAGGTGCTTTACGACGACATAAAAATGTTTTACGAACCGTCTCTGCCAAATTTTCACCATTTTTAAAGTGAATTTTAATAATTTCAATGCGTTCTTGAAGCGTGTATCGTTCCATTTTTATTAATGGCGTAGATTCTACTTGTCAAAAGTCTAAAAAATGACAGCTTCAAACGTGACATCTACCGAAATAGCGGGCTATTCAAAATAACACCTCTTATTGGAAAACCCTTTATTTCCCGATATTTTTATCCAGCAAAGGAATTCGTGCCTGTATGATAACCTTCTTTTCATTCATCGCGTTTTCTCAATTAGTTTGATGTCGAAATTGACCGGATCTATATATAAAACTCTAATATTGGGCATGGGACTCTCATAATAATGTCAATCGATACCAAGGTCGATTCTACAACTAGATAGTGAAGTTGCTGGTTTCAAGGGTTCGATAATTATCATCATGCTTTTGTGTTTTGTATCACGGAAATATAGAAGTTGCCTGATGAAATTCACTTTCGTTTTTATGAGCATTCGAATGAACTATAACCTATTCATAAGGCAATCAATTCGGTAAAAAAAGATTTTCATTCACAGTAGAACTTCCGTATAACGAAAGCGCTGAATCCGCAAAAAATTCGTTATAAAGAAAATTTGTTTCTATAGTCGGCAATGTCGCGGTCGACTTCACTGATAAATTTGAGTTTATCATTCAAACTTAAGCACTTCCTTTTCGACATTTTCGCAAAACTTTTCACACTAGCGTAATGGTTAGATTGAAACCAAACAGCCAGGGGTGTATTTGAAACTGTTTCAGAAGGATCTCTCTGCCCGCCGTAATGATTTAGTTCAAGGTCGGGATTTATTACATACATATGAAAAATTTTGGAAAAAACCCACCCTTATACCAGTCTCTGCTTATACGTTCAATCCAATACACATTCAAAGAGGGATGTTCTTTGAATATTTCGTTATAGAGAGAATTTGCTTTGTTTTAGGGGGTGTTTTTAACATGGAATTTGGATTCAAGGTGCAATGTCTTGTACGAAATTCTTTATACAGAGAAATTCGTTATACAGACGTTCGTTATAGGGAAGTTCCACTGTATATTTCTTGAAGATTTTAACATTTGGCGACCGTGACAAGAACCTTCCATTACAAGTGTGGAAAAAGTCAAGTTGACACATGAAAATTTTTTAGAGAACTTTTTTGTATATTTTATAAGGAAAATTGATTCGATTGATGAACTAAAAGTACATTCTGCCCCGATGGACGAGGTATACACAAATTTGTTAATTGTAATATAGAATACTGAAGAATATCAATTTGAAGAAAATAATATCAAACCTAAATCTATGAATCATCTGACAGCAGTTGAATAATAACTCAAAACAATATAGCTATTTATGATATGAGTGTTAAAAGTGACGTTTTATTTTGTAAGTGAAAAAGTTTGTGAAATGAGTGGAGCGAATTGAACAATTTCACAAACAAAATAAAATCACTTTTAACACAAATACCATACAATATTTTTTGAACAACTGCCCTATTTTTATAATGAAATGGGCGAATTTTGCAATGACAATAAACTTCAGAATGATATGAGTGTTAAAAGTGACGTTAATTAACGTGGAAGCGCGTTAATAGTTATTTAATCAATTAGGTTATTAAAGCCAGCGACTAATGGTCAAGATAGTTCGAGACCATTAGTCGCTCGATTAATAACCGTGTTGATTACAAGATTTTTCCGCCGATCTCAACATGAATTCTTTATTGAAATACAATCCCAAGACATATATCTGACATAATGGAATTTCTATGTTTCTATTTTCCAGTATAATTTTGAGATTTCTCGTAGTGCTTCTGAATACCTTTGTGAACGGTTGCTATGAGGATTGCACATTAAAATATAGCATAAATTGAGCATTAAAATGGGTCATTAATGTTCGATTTTGAACATATTAAAATCACCTTTTATTTCGAGGTCGGCGGAAAAAAATATTTTTAACGCGCTTCCATGTGAACAATCAATTTTAACACTGTTTGCTGTCATTAAAATGGCAGTTGTACAAAAATTAATTTATTCAGGGGTTGGAATGAAAATATCAAATAGGCATTCCTGCTTTTGTTTTATTATGTGAAAATATGAGAAATAATATTATTGAATATCAAGTTTTTCAAATATAAAAAATAATTTTCAAATTTATATTTGCATTATAAATACGTATGTTCACTCTACCTATTAACTACACAGCCCTTAATTTTTAAGGAATGATCAAATTCAGAAAGTAGTTCGTTCATATGAGCACTAAGCACTTTTTAAAATGAAACTATGTCACATTCAGCGAAATGTCTTCAATTTTGGAAATGTTTGGGCGATGAATATTTCGCAGGTACGACTTTATAGAGAGAATCTTTCGAATAGCACTGAAGTTAAATTTGAAACTTTTGAGCGCATGTTTATACTTCTAAAACTATTAATCCAATTCGAATATTCCAAGGGTTTTTCACAGTTTTTCTCATTTGTTACACCTCTCTGATTCACCATCAATTTTAAATCTTCATCAGAAAGAAAACTGATTATGTGACTACTACACAGAATGGGAAGTGCAGGAAATACTTTCATAAGAAACTCCTCAGCTAGGTCTTCCAATCTCCTCCGTTCAAGCGCGAGAATAAAATTCTCTTGAATTCTCTTGCCATATATGGGAAATTTACTTGATACATTCGACATATAGTCGCAAAATTCCTTGTTCCTCAAGGATTCAACAGCTTGACGAGTGTACCAATAAAATTCCCCAATACATACGCTAGAGTTGCCAATTCTACGTTTCAACAATTTGAGTTCCTCTTCGCACGTTTCCAAATGCTTCACAAGGAGCTCACTCACTAAAAGCCTACGTTTGAAAGAAGCATCCATTTCCTTATTGCGAATATGTTTCGTAATGGCAACATACTGCACAATGAAACGAACAGACCTAGAAAATTGGATGTTCATTTCCAAAACTGTCTTCTGGAGCGAGTTCTTCATGTTGATATCAGCGCCTCTATCGATCAAAATGGCGCAAAGTTTGGCATGGTCGTATTTCACTGCTATGTGGAGCGGAGTTTTGAGATTTTTGCTTCGGAAATTCACGTCGGCGTTGTGGTCCAATAATAAAAATAAATTTTTGTATGGTTCCCTGTCGAACCTCAGAGCCAAATTATGAAGAGGTGTGTAACCATTGTTGTCAGGAATGTTGGGATCGGCTCCATGTTTTAAAAGTATTTCGATGTTGTCCTCATTGCAGATTTCTCTAATGACTGCTATATTAAGAGGAGTGTTACCATTTTTGTCTTTGATATTTATATCTGGGTTCTTCTTCAATAATATTTCCAGACAATCCTTAGCATATCCGTCGGCAGCATAGTGAAGAGCTGTTTGTTCCATTCTGTTATCCTTCGCGTTTATGTCTATTCCAGCATTTAGGAGCAATTCAACTAGCCGCTGGTTGTTACGGTGAACAGCTAGATGCAAATAGGACCCTCCTGCAAAGGTCTTTCTGTTCACATCAGCTCCCATTTCAAAAAGTATTTCGATCATTTTGAGGTTATTGTTACCAATAGCAACATCCACAGCGGTCACTCCCAAGTAAATTGGCAAATTAACATCTTTCATGTACTTCAAGAATGTATTCATCAATGGTACATCTGAAACAGAGAAAATAAATAAGAAATAAGACAGGGCTAAAAAAGTTGATAATTTCATAGATGAGATATACTGCAATGTAATCGAGCTGAAGGGTTTTCCAATAAGAGGTGTTATTTTGATATTCAAAGAAAAATGCCATTTTTCAATATAAATAATCGGATGTTCATTTCATTATAAAGAAGAAGCTATGCCGTTAATAGTGGAAAATAAAATCAGGCAAATACCAACACGACCACGCTTATAAGACCATATTTTTTAATGAAATTACAATGTATTACAATTGAAAAAACAAACAATCAACATTCGAAACTGGAACATAAAAAACGCAAATGAAAATTACACCAGCTCACCTTGTGAATAAGAAATTACGATGTGAATCATTTGAAGAAATTCAAATTCGTGGAGAAAATAAAAATAACAATTTTCTTTCATCTCGGGGATCCAAACAAACTCTCTGACGTATCGGTCGCAGGTTCATCCATTCGAATGTAACACAGAACTGCACCAGATGGAAAGTGATATGTCATGAAAATTATAATTTTATTTCTTTAATCAGGTTCGAATATTCGATGTTCAGTGAACCTATATCAGACCGCTCATTGATTGAATTCGGGTGTCTCTTAATGAAGAGCATCTCTTTGAAATTACGTTTGAACCAATTGTTCTTCCTGGTCAGAATTTTCGCGTCATCAAAATCAAACTGATGTCCCTCAGACATGGCATGCTGTGCAAGCGCAGTTGTGTTGGATTGTTTCATGCAATCTGATTGATGTTGTTTAAACCTAGTACCAAAATACTGTCTAGTTTGTCCGATATATGTACCTTTACAATCTTTACAATTGACTCTGTAAACCAAACCCGATTGCCTGTAATCTGGATCCTTGTCCTTAAGTTGGGAAAATAATTTTCCGACGGTCTTATTATATGAAATATCACAATTTCCAGAAAGAAATTTATTCAAATTATTAGAACCAATAACATAATAACTCTGAAATATTTATTTGTTATTGATCATATTTCGCGCCTTTCAAATTTAAACTTCAAATGTCTAAAAGGGCCCACTCACTAAGAGGGAAGCGCGAAGACTTGAATGCGCGTTGTACGTGGTACAGTTAAAAGTGTGTGTGTATGGCGTAAATTTGGAATGCGCATTCATCTCCGTCGTGTGGCGTGTGCATTCTTCCCCGTACGTGGAAGAATGACCAAAAACGACCGTGTATGGGCAACAAGTCTCTGCACGTTTCATATGTTTAGCAACACAGTGTCGGGTTCGATATTTATACCTTAGAAATTTTTTCCTAAATAACAACACACGCCACTGCCATTAACATCAGATCTTTTTTCGACGTCATCTCACGCTTGTCGCACATCCAAACCAACACGCAAAAGTGTATGTGTGTGGGCAATATGAATGCACACGTTTGCGTTACAGCAAACATGCAGAGACTTAACTGCGCATTCTTCCTTCCTAGTGAGTGGGCCCCATAACATCGATATGCACATTATGTTATCTATTCCTCTGTTGTCGATATCTCAATTATTTCTTAACGTTTTTAAACTGTCTACGTCATTTGTCATTCTCGAGAATTATTACATGAAATTGTTAGTTAATTGAAAGAAAATCTACTCCTCTATTTATGTATACAGGGTGTCCGGGGAATAACTGTACATACTCATACCAGAGATAGAGTCGGACTAGCTGATTACAAATTGACTATAAAAAATTAATTTCTGGATTTCCCTAGAAAACTACAGGGTGTTTTTCGAACTTCATGGAAATACTTACATCATCATAAAATCCAAACTGATTGACGGATATTATTGAAACTTGGGAGATTATTGGCACATGCTGAGGTCGAGTCAGAAAGATATCAATGATTTCATCATTCCAGGGCCGGACTCATTAATCTTCATTTAAAGTGATCAGGGTTAAAAAAACACTTTGTATTTCGAATTACAAATAATCGATTCGTTTTTCAGAAAGAAGCTAAATTATGCTTCAATTTGTGATATCGCTTAAAGTTGTCACATCAACATTTATTTTTTCATGAATTTTTGAATTTGGATAAGTTCGAAAAATTGAATTTATTTACCAGAACAGGATCTCAGCCATCTTGTAGAGGTCGAAAAAAAATTATAAATTTTCTTTAAAAAGTCGCTGAAGGTGAGAAAGATTATAAAAGTTTGTTGATATACTGGGTGGCCGCCCCAGACGCGGATCTCATTGCGATGGAGTAAATGAAGGTATTTTTCGAAAAAAAAATTGGTGATTTGTATAGGGTATACATAAGTATATTTCAAAATAATTCGTATGTATACCGGGTGTTCGACAACAAAGATATAGACCAAAGTGACACTTCTTCCAATGAACACCCGGTATAAATACGAAATATTTTGAAATATGCTTATGTAAATCACCAATTTTTTTTTTTCGAAATATACCTTCATATACCCCATCGCAATGAGATCCGCGTCTGGGGTGGCCACCCAGTATATCAACGAATTATTATAATCTTTCTCACCTTAAGTGACTTTTTAAAGAAAATTTATAATTTTTTTCGACCTCTACAAGATGGCTAAGTCCTGTTCAGGTAAATAAATTCAATTTTTCGAACTTTATCCAAATTCAAATATTCATAAAAAAATAATTGTTGATGTGACAACTTTAAGCGATATCACAAATTGAAGCATACTTTAGCTTCTTTCTGAGAAACGAATCGATTATTAGTAATTCGAAATACAAAGTGTTTTTTTAACCCTGAACACTTTAAATGAAGATTAATGAGTCCGGCCCTGGAATGATGAAATCATTGATATCTTTCTGACTCGACCTTAGCATGTGCCAATAATCTCCCAAGTTTCAATAATATCTGTCAATCAGTTTGGATTTTATGATGATGTAAGTATTTCCATGAAGTTCGAAAATCACCCTGTAGATTTCTAGGGAAATCCAGAAATTAATTTTTTATAGTAAATTCGTAATCAGCTAGTCCAACTCTATCTCTGGTATGAGTATGTACAGTTATTCCCCGGACACCCTGTATAACTATACCTGTATATTATTGTGTGTAATTTATTTTTAATTTATGACCAAAGATTGTATATTTTTACTGACGGTGAGTTCTAGTCGTTTTTTCTGTGATCCAAAAAATTTTTACAATTGCTATTTTTACATTTGTATATTTTTCTAGAGCACTAGAAAGATAGGTATGCCAGACAGGCTGACTGGGTCCAACCATAGACTCGAAAATTACAGATGGTAATGTCAATTTCTCAGTTATTGTACCCTATTGTTAGTTGCGTGCTTTTTTTGAAGAATAGTTAATAGAAAGTATTGATTTTTTATTCAAACCTTATTTCCATAACCAAATCGCAAAGTGACTGCCCTATGTCCACGATAACCTTACGAATTCCATTTTTGAGATCTTGAGTCGACGCTGGGCTATTGGCGTAGACCTTCTCTTTCACGAGGCCTCAAAAGAAGAAGTCGCAAGGTGTTAAATCGCACCTCTTCGAGAGATAACACGGTCCGTTGCTTGTGTGGCACGTAGCGCCGTGTTGTTGAAAGTAAACTTTGTCAAGATCAATACTATGCAATTTCGGCCATAAAAAATCCATTAATCCAGCCTCATTTTCGAAAAAGTAAGGTCCAATGACTCCGCCGGGCCATAAATCGCATCAAACAGTCACACATTGAGGATAGAGAGGCTTTTCAACAATATTTCTTGGGTTTTCCGAGCCCCAGATGCGACAATTTTGCTTTGTGACAAAGCCAACGAGATGGAAATGGGCCTCATCACTCAAGATGATTTTTCGATGAAATCATTCGAATGGATCATTTTCATGCATTTCAACGACCCAATCAGCAAAGACACGACGTTGTTGATGATCGGCCGGCTTGAGTTCTTGTTTTAACTGAAGTTAATAAGCCTAAAGACTCGAATTTTTATGCAAAATAAGGTGTAATGACGTTTGTGGAATGCCTTATTCCAAAGAACGACGAGGAATGGACAAACCTGGGTTTTCTTCAACACTTTCGGCTACAGCAGCAATATTCTAGACTGTTCTTGAGCGACATGTTTAGGTTTTATTCTTCACATCACTAACTTGTCCCAATAGCACGAATTTTTCCATCAATTTCTTTATTGCGGTCCGACATGGTGTTTCACGACGACCCAAAAATGTTCGAGTTTTACGAACCGTTTCTGCCAAATTTTCACCATTCTTATAGTGAATTTTAACAATTTAATTGCGTTCTTGAAGCGTATATCGTTCCATTTTCATTAATTGCGTAGTTTGTTACTTGTCAAATGTCAAGAAATGATAGGTTCAAACGTGACATCTACCGAAATAGCGGGCTATTCAAAATAACACCTCCTAATGGAAAACCCTTTATGACTATTCGAAACTTTTGTTCCTGAATATCTCAGAGAAAACAGAACCAATCGTTCAAGTAGAACAATTTCTTCATTGCGGTCCGACAAGGTGCTACACGACGACCCAAAATTTTTCGAGTTTTACGAACCGTCTCTGCCAAATTTTGACCATTTTTATAGTGAATTTTAATAATTTCAATGCGTTCTTGGAGCGTGTATCGTTCAATTTTTTTAATGGCGTAGTTTCTAGTTGTCAAATGTCAAAAAATGACAGCTTCAAACGTAACATCTACCGAAATAGCGGGCTATTTAAAATAACACCTCCAAATGGAAAACCCTTCATTACTATTCGAAATTTTTGTCCCTGAATATCTCAGACAAAACAGAACCAATCGTTCAAGTAGAACGATCGGTCAAAATAAAAGAAAGAACGCTTACCATTTTGCTGGAAAACTTCCTGAGCAGGTGAATAGTAGGGATTAAGGGGATCGGCAGGTTCAGCTCCAGCTTTTAACAAAATTTCAATAATTTTCCTATTTTTCTTGGTGAAATGTCTGATGGTTGCTTCGTATAGAGCGGTGTATCCCATGGAATTCAGTGAATCAACTGGAACTTTCTTCAAAATTTTCCTGATTTTCCATTTGTTTCCCTCCTTGACAGCAGCATGTAAGGGATACTCAGCGGATATAGGTGATGCTCCTATAGATACAGATGTAAACTCCCAAAGATCTTCAAAATACTCCTTCAACACCGGCTCCACAAAAAACCTTACATAACTTAAAGCAACCGCCTCCATTTTTTTTTAACTTCGAAATATCAACTTATGACTTTTTCGTATTTTGTCGAGTATTTTATGTATACGTTCCACTCAACAGTCAGAAAATATTTGAGTCCGAACTCCTGTTTCCTGTTTCTCTGTGGATTTGCAGTCTAGAACTTCGTTCTCTTGCTGCTGTCTTCTTCTTGTGTTTCAATTCGGTCATTTTGATTTTTTCAATTTAGGTCATGTTCGGTCCGTTGATTTTAGTTTTCTGTCATGAATTTGTTAAGTCTGGTTAAGTCCGAACTCGAAGTGTCTTCGAAATATAAGATTTCAAAAAAAGTGGGAGAAATATGTAAAGCTCGAATAATGCAAAAAGAACTACCTGTACAGAATAGTGGTAATGAGAATTTACCAGAAATTTGAATAAAGTGCAAGTACCAGGAAGAAGCTTATGGACAGTGGCGTAGTGGGGTAAAACCTAAATTGCTTCGAACGTCAAAAATGTTCATAACTGTACCAATGTCATTTTGTTTGTGTCATATCTGTGAAAATGTGTAATTGTGTTTTATATTTTTAACTGAAAATGTAATATTTTGACGAAAATAGTAAGTGTAGGAAAATTTTAAATTGATTCATTGTGATGTTCATTATTTGTATTTAACAGGAATTATTGATGATTGTACTATCCTTAAAAAAGGCCATAATAAGGCCGAAACATATGTCGGAGTCAATATATTTTATTAAAAGTAAATAACCATTTACTGGTGAAACTTAGTGCTAAAAAACCCAAGAAACCTCAATTAACAACTTATATTATTATACTGCATTTAAAAAAATTTGAACAGTTGTCAAAAGCATTGACAACATTTCGTCCAACCGTCAAACCTCTGTACTCTGTAGTCGGGAATCAAATCAGAGTCTTTAACTAATCAAATCAAGTAGTTTCGCAATTTCAAAAATTTACGTTTTCCAAAAATAAATCTGGAATGAATCGCTAGAACGTTATCTTGATGGCTGAAATAGATTTCCGGATTGATCCTGATTTTTATTCATTTTTTTGTGAACAATTTCATTTTCCTAGGTATTTTTATTAGCGGGAGTTATGGGCGGGTGTTATTATAACACTCACTTTTCGGCTCATAGACATAGACATGTCTATGGTTGTGTTCTAGCTACTATTACACATAGAAATTAGTTTATAGGAGTGGATAAAGTATAAGTACTCATATAGACGTTATTATTTACATTCAGTTTGTTGAAAAGCTCTACCGTCATGAGCGATATATAATGGGATGGTTTTCCCTATAATATCACTTATATTACAAGAGGTCAATATATTTCATTGTGGTATTTGAGCTCAGGGTCCCGAAATAATGTGCTGTTATTTCTGACAAATTATTTCTCTTTTTCGGGTGCTCTGATATCGATTTATACATAAAAAGTCACGCATATAAATTAATAATGTACTGGATATATTGAATATCCAATCAATCGCTCACTTCTCACATACATATAGATGTAGATTATAAAAGAGTGGAATCGACAGCATTTTTGTACAGGAAGAACCAAAGTTTATGTACAGTGAAAATTTCCTATAACGAATTTCGTACAAGACATTGCACCTAGAATCCAAATTCCATGTTAAAAACACCCTCTAAAACGAAGTAAATTCTCTCTTTAACGAAATACTCAACATCACTCTTTGAATGGGTATTGGTAACAAGGTATAAGGGTGGTGTTTTTCCATAATTATCCCGGACGTACGTAATAAATTCCGACCTTAAACTCAATCACTACGGCCGGCAGAGAGATCCTTCTGAAACAGTGTTAAATACACCCCTGGCTGTTTGGTTTCAATCTAACCATTACGCTAGTGCGAAAATGTCCAAAAGCAAGTGCTTAAGTTTGAATAATAAACTTAAATTTGTCAGTGAAGTCGACCGCGACTTCTTTATAACGAATTTTTTTCGCGGATTTAGCGCTTTCGTTATAGGGAAGTTCCACTGTATTTACACTCACTTTCAATAGTGCTGCACCCCCTACTCATTGGGGCTATCTTAAACTTTGGAACAAAATCGAGTTCAAGGGTAATGAAAGGCTTATACAGAAATTAAATAGAATCAATTTCATTTTATAGAATTTTGAAGTTCGAACAGAAATACAATCATAAATTTCGAAAACAAAAATTAAATTCAAACGAAAAATTAAAACTTAATTAATAAAAGAGCAAACTGATATGCAGTATTTGAGCCTCTGCTGCTTAGCAATGCAGTCACTCGTCTAGAAATTTCAATAATTAAATTATTGATTATTTTCTGCGGAATATTCATCTATTTTTCGGTAACATTCACAATAAGTTCTTGTGAATTTCGTGGTGGATTATTTCGACGCGACGGTTTTGACATTTTGGCAATTGACATTGTAGGTGCCGGTAATTGTGAGGGTCGCTTTCTGTAGCAAGTATTTGTTGTTTTTAAGAATTCAATAACCCTTTTCCTACTTCGGAAACAATATTCAACATAGATATTCCTGGTTAGGTTAGGTAAACCTATTTTTCAAATATGCTTCAGAATTTAATTTTTATTCACTCAAAAAAAAAACTTAAAAAACAGTATTTATTTCCAAAACAATACTTACAGGATGAATCAATATGAAATTAGTGTGGATGTGTGCCTTCATTGAAACTAAATAGAGTTTTTCAATGTTTTACTCCAAAATAGTGCCAACAACATATGAATAGGTATTAAAAATGAAACAGTGAGAAAACACAAACAATATTTTTTATGGTGAATTCTTTCAGTCTATCCGTCTTTTCTTTTTAGCGAATTGGTCAACCACTTCATTTTCATCAATTTTCACACTATAATGAATATTCATAAGCGCCAACCCTTTCAATCTAGTTTCGCTAAAAGAATTGCGCAGGTAATTTTTAATTCTCCTCAAGCTGGAAAAACTTTTTTCTGGAGTAGCAGTAGATACTAAAATCGTAGCTAAAATTTGTTAGTAGGATGTAAGATGTTCGGATACATATTCTGATTGCACTCATCTAAGCATTCTAATGCCGATAATTTTAACTAGATTTTCGGAGATAAGTTGGTTTAAGTGCAAAATGAAAGATTATTTTTGCAACAAAAAATAACTCTGAAACATTTCGGAGGGGGTTCGAACCACCAAACCCCCCCCCTGGCTACGCCCTTGGGTGAAAGTAACCGATAATAGAATTTTGTGAACGCACCCTAGGAACAAGCACGCAAATTCACTCAAATTTCAAACCTTTTTATTTCATGAAAAGAACAGGTACTGTAGTTGAAAATTGAGATGTTTCTAGACGAAAGAAATATTTGCATTTAAGCTTTAAGTTGAGCGTTAAGTCTTTCTGCCTGTTAGGCTAGGAGCCTTTGAATAAAGATTACCAGGAAAGGAGAATCATAAAGCTATTTTACTTTGTATAAAGTTATGACAGAAATGGTCATACCCAAGTCCCAAACGTTAAAAATCGTTTCCCTAATCTTTGGTCTTTGGTCATACCGAGTACCTAGAGCCGTTTTATGATTCATCCCTTCTGGTTTTCGCTGTCAACAGTACCTACCATCCTGTGCTGGCACGTGGTTCATAGGCGTAACATTAGGAAGGGCAAAGATAACTTTCAGTTCTATCATTTAGATTCGTTATTATATAAATATCTATGTTTTTATGTTTCAGTAGAGTTGTGACATTACTGGTAATGTTTCTGAATACTTTATGATCGGTTGCGCATGACAATTGCACATTAAAATAGCAAAAATTGAACATTAAAATGTGTCATTATTTTTTAATTTCGTATACGTTAAACGATCCTTTCATTTTAACATCGATGGAATAATATATTAAACAACGAGCATAGGTAAAATGAAAGCTATTATTCACAAGGTGAATAACAGCCATTGTACGCGAGTAGCATACTATACTTTATCCACGTCTTCTGAATATATTTCTTGAAGATTTCAACATTTGGCGACCGCGACAAGCCCTTTCTATTACAAGCGTGAAAAAGTCAAGTTGACACATGAGAAATTTTTGGAAAACTGGTCATTGTATATTTTGAAATAAAAAAAGCTTTAATTGATACGATGAAAGTAGATTTGGCCCTCGATTGATAAGGTATGCCCATTTTTGTTAGTTGGAGTACTACAGAATACTGAAAAAATACCAATTCAAAGAATATTATGTCAAAGATAAATCTATGAAGCATCTGACAGCAGTGAATTAAAATCTCACTAGTCCCTTGTGATTAATGGGTAATTAAAGCCGAGCACAGAGACGTACAATGAACGGATTATACAATAGTCGTGGATAAAAGTACATTTAGGTATGTGAGCAAATAATTTGAATTTTCTAATAATTATTATTGTTTATTTATCATTTTCAGTTCCCCGATGAATGATTCTTGATATCATTATTAATATATTTAGTTTAATCTATTTTCTCATTGTATTATTCAATCATATCGACATCATTCATTGAAAACATTGATTTTGACTGAATTATGTTATTATTGAAGCAGTTAAGGTTTTACCCCACTACGCCACTGTCTATAAGCTTCTTCCTAGTACTTACACTTTATTCAAATTTCTGTTAAATTCTCATTACCATTATACTGTACAGGTAGTTCTTTTTGCATTATTCGAGCTTTAGGTACATATTTCTCCCACTTTTTTTTGAAATCTTATATTTCGAAGACACTTCGAGTTCGGACTCAAATATTTTCTGACTGTTGAGTCGAACGTATACATAAAATACTCCACAAAATACGAAAAAGTTATAAGTCGATATTTCGAAGTTAAGTGTTTTTTCTTGTGGTTCATTATTTTAAAAAATGGAGGCGATTGCTTTAAGTTGTGTAAGGTTTTTCGTGGAACCGGTATTGAAGGAGTTTTTTGAAGATATTTGGGAGTTTACATCTGTATCTATCGGAGCATCCCCTATATCCGCTGAGTATCCCTTACATGCTGCGGTCAAGGAGGGAAACAAATGGAAAATCAGGAAAATCTTGAAAAAAGTTCCAGTTGATTCACTGAATTCCATGGGCTACACCGCTTTATACGAAGCGACCATCAGACATTTCACCAAGAAAAACAGGAAAATTATTGAAATTTTGTTAAAAGCTGGAGCTGCACCTGCCGATCCCCTTAATCCCTACTATTCGCCTGCTCAGGAAGTTTTCCAGCAAAATGGTAAGCATTCTTTCTTTTATTTTGACCGATCGTTCTACTTGAACGATTGGTTCTGTTTTGTCTGAGATATTCAGGAACAAAAATTTCGAATAGTCATAAATGGTTTTCAATTAAGAGATGTTATTTTGAATAGCCCGCTCTTTCGGTAGATGTCACGTTTGAAGCTGTCATTTTTGGACATTTGACAAGTAGAAACTACGCCATTAATAAAAATGTAAAGACGCACGCTTCAAGAACGCATTGAAATTATTAAAATTCACTATAAAAATGGTCAAAATTTTGCAGAGACGGTTCGTAAAACTGGAAAATTTTTGGGTCGTCGTGAAGCACCTTGTCGGACCGCAATAAAGAAATTGTTCTACGTGAACGATTGGTTCTGTTTTGTCTGAGATATTCAGGAACAAAAATTTCGAATAGTCATGAAGGGTTTTCCATTTAGAGGTGTTATTTTAAATAGTCCGCTATTTCGGTAGATGTCACGTTTGAAACTATCATTTTTTGACATTTGACAACTAGAAACTACGTCATTGATAAAAATGGAACGATGCACGCTTCAAGAACGCATTGAAATTATTAAAATTCACTATAAAATGGTCAAAATTGGGCAGAGACGGTTCGTAAAACTCGAACATTTTTGTGTCGTCGTGAAGCACCTTGTCGGACAGCAATAAAGAAATTAAATAATTAAAACGGAGTACTTCAGTGTGTAAATTTTAAACTTCAGTCAAGAACCAAGCGCTTTCGACACAATTTCATCATCAGGGTTCCCCGGAAGGGTAACCATGGTTATTACAAAACAAGTGAAGGAAATTTATTTTGATAATTACCCGTCCAGAAGTAAAACCACAGGCGGCATGCGGAAGAGTCACATATACAAAATTTATAAAATTAACATGCAGAACAATCAATATGTGTAGAAAAGCCAATGGTCAAAATGGAGTACCGTTTTTCGACAGAAGAAGTAAACAAATATACAGACAATGAAATGACAAATTATATATAAATGAAGTGTGAAATATGACAAACAAAGCAAGACAAGTGACACGTAAATCCAGTGGATCCACTTTACCAGTGGCGTAACATAAAAATATAAATATAATATACAATAAATTTACTCCCACGATGATCTACCCCATCCCTCCTTTCAAACAACAATTTGAAACTTCTAAAAAACACTATTTTTTGTTGGTATACACGTATTTTAACATTTCTCAACATTTTATATTAATTTATTTTATATTTATATTAAAATCATAAATTTATTGTATATTATATTTGAATTTTTATGTTACGCCACTGGTAGGGTGGATCCACCGGATTTACGTGTCACTTGTCTTGGTTTGTTTGTCATATTTCACACTTCATTTATATATCATTTGTCATTTCATTGTCTGTATATTTGTTTACTTCTTCTGTCGAAAAACTGTACTCCATTTTGACCATTGGCTTTTCTACACATATTTATTGTTCTGCATGTTAATTTTATAAATTTTCTATATGTGACTCTTCCGCATGCCGCCTGTGGTTTTATTCCTGGACGGGTAATTATCAAAATAAATTTCCCACACTTGTTTTGTAATAACCATGGTTACCCTTCCAGGGAACCCTGATGATGACAATTGTGTCGAAAGCGCTTGGTTCTTGACTGAAGATTAAAATTTACACACTGAAGTACTCCGTTTGAATTATTTAATATATTTGGTGTGCACAACCATTATTCAAACAATAAAGAAATTGTTTTACTTGAACGATTGGTTCTGTTTTGTCTGAGATATTCAGGAACAAAAATTTCGAATGGTCATATTTTTTGGAACACAATTTGGCTGGTTAACGAACTTAACCGCGGCATTTGGCAACCGAACTCACTCTGAAAATTTCAAGACTCTAGGACAATCCCTTTGAAAGTTATCGTGCTAACGATAATTCGGACAGACGGCCCCAGAGACAGAATTGATTTTGACAGTGAGTCAAAACCTTTCCTTTGAGAACCTTTTTGGTTCAAAATTACAGACATTTGGGAAAAACGATATAGCACTCGTTTAAGTAGAACGAGCGTTGTAAAGGGGTAAAGGGGTGTTATTTTGAATATCCCGCTATTTCTGTAGATGTCACGTTTGAAGCTGTCATTTCTTGACATTAGACAAGTAGAAACTACGCCATTAATGAAAATGGAACGATACACGCTCCAAGAACGCATTGCAATGATTAAAATTCACTATGAAAACGGTGAAAATTTGGCAGAAACGTTTCGTAAAACTCGAACATTTTTGGGTCGTCGTGAAACACCTTGTCGGACCGCAATAAAGAAATTGATGGAAAAATTCGTGCTGTTGGGACAAGTTAGTGATGTGAAGAATAAAACGCAAACATGTCGCTCAAGAACAGTCTAGAATATTGCTGCTGTAGCCGAAAGTGTTGAAGAAAACCCAGGTTTGTCCATTCCTCGTCGTTCTTTGGAATAAGGCATTCCACAAACGTCATTACACCTTATTTTGCATAAAAATTCGAGTCTTTAGGCTTATTAAGTTCAGTTAAAACAAGAACTCAAGCCGGCCGATCATCAACAACGTCGCGTCTTTGCTGATTGGGTCGTTGAAATGCATGACAATGATCCATTCGAATGATTCCATCGAAAAATAATCTTGAGTGATGAGGCCCATTTCCATCTCGGTGGCTTTGTCACAAAGCAAAATTGTCACATCTGGGGTTCGGAAAACCCAAGAAATATTGTTGAAAAGCCTCTTTATCCTCAATGTGTGACTCTTTGATGCGGTTTATGGCCCGGCGGAGTCATTGGACCTTACTTTTTCGAAAATGAGGCTGGATTAATGATTTTTTATGGCCGAAATTGGATAGTATTGATCTTGGAAAAGTTTACTTTCAACAAGACGGCGCTACGTGCCACACAAGCAACGAAACCATTGATCTTTTGCGGGAAAAGTTTCCGGACAGTGTTATCTCTCGAAGAGATGATCACAATTGGCCACCGAGATCTTGTGATTCAACACCCTGCGACTTCTTCTTTTGAGGCCTCGTGAAGGGAAGGTCTACGCCAATAGCCCAGCGTCGATCCAAGATCTCAAAAATGGAATTCGTAAGGTTATCGTGGACATAGGGTAGTCACTTTGCGATTTGGTTATGGAAATAAGGTTTGAATAAAATAGCACACTTCGTTTTTCAAAAATAAATCTATTGGCTATCGATTTCGGCTTTGAAGCCATCATCAGGCATTCAGGCCAGCTGAAAAAAATACAAATGTGAAAATAGCAATTGTAAAAATTTTTGGATCACAGAAAAAGCCACTAGAACTCACCGTCAGTAAAAATATACAATCTTAGGTCATAAATTAAAAATAAATTACACACAATAATATACATAAATAAATAGAGGAGTAGATTTTCTTTCAATTAACTAACAATTTCATGTAAAAATTCTCGAGAATGACAAATGACGTAGACAGTTTAAAAACGTTAAGAAATAATTGAGATATTGACAACAGAGGAATAGATAAAATAATGTGCATTTCGATGTTAGACAAGTGAAGTATAAATTTGAAAGGCGCGAAATATGATCAATAATAAATAAATATTTTAGAGTTATTATGTTATTGGTTCTAATAATTTGAATAAATTTCTTTCTGGAAATTCTGATATTTCGTTCAGTAGGTGTTGGTTCTGATTCTCCTTCAGAATTTTATATTGTTCATATTGGTTATGGAAAATTTCATTAAAGAATATGGTCCTATAAACGTGGTCGTGGTGGTCATTTGATGTCATTTTCCACTATTAACGGCATAGCTTCTTCTTTATAATGAAATAAATATCCGATCATTTATATTGAAAAACGGCATTTTTCTTTGAATATCAAAATAACACCTCTTATTGGAAAACCCTCCAGCTCGATTACATTGGGGAATATCAACTTTTTTTTAGCCTTGTCTTATATCTTATTCATTTTCTCTGTTTCAGATGTACCATTGATGAATACATTCTTGAAGTATATGAAAGATGTCAATTTGTCAATTTACTTTGGAGTGACCGCTGTGGATGTTGCTATTGGTAACAATAACCTCAAAATGCTCCAGAAACTTTTCGAAATGGGAGCTGATGTGAATAGAAAGACCATTGCAGGAGGGTCCTATTTGCATCTAGCTGTTCACCGCAACAACCAGTGGCTAGTTGAATTGCTCCTAAATGCTGGAATAGACATAAACGCGAAGGATCACAGGATGGAACAAACAGCTCTTCACTATGCTGCCGACGGATATTCCAAGGATTGTCTGGAAATACTATTGAAGAAAAACCCAGATATAAATATCAAAGACATAAATGGTAACACACCTCTAAACATAGCAGTGATTAGAGAAATATGCAATGAGGACAACATAGAAATACTTTTAAAACATGGCGCCGATCCCAATATTCCTGACCACAAGGGTTACACACCTCTTCATAATTTGGCTCTGAGATTTGACAGGGAACCATATAAAAACTTATTTGCATTATTGGACCACAACGCCGACGTAAATTTCCGAAGCAAAAATCAAAAAACTCCGCTTCACATAGCAGTGAAAAACGACCACGCAAAACTTTGCGCCATATTGGTCGATAGAGGCGCTGACATCACCATGAAGAGCTCGCGCCAGAAGACAGTTTTGGAAATGAACATCCAATTTTCTAGGTCTGTTCGTTTCATTGTGCAGTATGTTGCCATTACGAAACATATTCGGAATAAGGAAATGGATGCTTCTATGAAACGTAGGCTTTTTTTGGGTGAGCTACTTGTGAAGCATTTCGAATCATGTGAAGAAGAACTTAAGCTGTTGAAACGTAGAATTGGCAACTCGAGCGTCTGTATTGGGGAATTTTATTGGTACACTCGTCAAGCTGTTGAATCCTTGAGGAACAAGGATTTTTGCGATTACATGTCGAATGTATCAAGTAAATTTCCCATATACGGCAAGAGAATTCAAGAGAATTTTATTCTTGCGCTGGAACGGAGGAGATTGGAAGACCATGCTGAGGAATTTTTGATGAAAATGTTTCCTAGGCTTCCCTTTTTGTGTATAAGTCACATAATAAGTTTCCTTTCTTATACAGATTTACAATTGATGGTGAATCAAAGTCATGAGACAAATGAGAAAAACTGTGAAAAGCCCTTGGAATATTCGGATTGGATTAAGAGTTTTAAAAGTATGAACATGCGCTCAAAAGTTTCCGATTTAAAGTCAGTGCTATTCGAAAGATTCTCTCTATAAAATCGTACCTGCGAGAAATTCATCGGCCACAAATTTCCAAAATTGAAGACATTTCGCTGAATGTGTCATAGTTTAATTTCAAAAAGTGCTAAGTGCTCGTATGAACGAACTAGTTTCTGAAATTGATTATTCCTTAAAAATTAAGGGCTGTGTAGTTAATAGGTAGAGTATAAACAGTTATAATGTAAATATAAACTTGTAAATTATTTTTTATATTTGAAAAAATTGATAGGTATTTAATAATATTTTCTGTCATATTGTTACATAATAAAAAAATAGCAGGAGTGTCTATTTGATATTTTTATTCCAACCCCTGAAATAATTTATATTTGTACAACTGCCATTAAAAGTGACACTTTTGATCACAGCCAACAATGTTAAAATTGATCGTTTACGTGGAAGCGTCACTTTTAACACTCATATCATTTTGAAGTTTATTGTCATTGCTAATTCACCCATTTCATTATCAAAATAGGGCAGTTGTACAAAAATCATCGTATGGTATTTGTGTTAAAAGTGATTTTATTTTGTTCTTGAAATTGTTCAATTCGCTCCGCTCATTTCACACACTTTTTCACTCACAAAATAAAACGTCACTTTTAACACTCATATTATGATAAATAGCTATTGTTTGGAGTTATTATTCAACTGCTGTCAGATGATTCATAGATTTAGGTTTGATATTATTCTCTTCAAATTGATATTTCTTCAATCAAAACAATTTTCATTATAACATAATATACAAGTTCTCTAAAAATTTTTCATGTGTCAACTTGACTTTTTCCACACTTGTAATGGAAGGATCTTGTCACGGTCGCCAAATGTTAAAATCTTCAAAAAATATACAGTGTAACTTCCCTATAACGAATGTCTGTATAACAAATTTCTCTGTATAACGAATTTCGTACAAGACATTGCATCTTGAATCCAAGTTCCATGTTAAAATTACCCTCTAAATGAAGTAAATTCTCTCTATAACGAAATATTCAAAGAACATCACTTTTTGAATGGATATTGGTAAGAAGGTATGAGAGTGGGTCACCTCAAACTAAATTATTACGGTGGTCAGTGAGATCCTTCTGAAACAGTTTTAAATACACCCTTGGCTGTTTGGTTGCAATTTAACCATTACGCTAGTGTGAAAGTTGTGCGAAAATGTCTAAAAGCAAGTGCTTTTTTTGAATGATAAACTTAAATTTATCAGTGAAGTCGACCGCGACATTGCCGACTATAGAAACAAATTTTCTGTATAACGAAATTTCTTTATAACTTGATAACTGTATTTTGCGGGATAAGGACAAACTCTCAAAAGATCTTGAAGTATATTTAGCAACGTTTCGCAAACTCTCGTTTGCTTCATCAGGCCTAAAAATATTATAAAAATGAAATACAAAACACCTACAGTAAAATATAAATAAAATACCTCTATACTCTAAATAAGACATTCAGATGTGAAATTTCAAAAAACGACGGCATCAACTATATATTCCACATAAAATCACAAAAAGCCGAACTTTGAGTATTTTAAGCTGTTTTTTGTGATTTCCCGTGGAATAATAGAAATTTTACATCTGAATGTCTTAATTAGATTATAGGGGTATTTTATTTATATTTTACTGTGTTTTGTATGTCATTTTTATAATATTTTCAGGCCTGATGAAGCAAACGAGAGTTTGCGAAACGTTGCTGAATATACTTTAAGATCTTTTGAGAGTTTGTCCTTATCCCGCAAAATACAGTTATCAATTTATTAATTGTGGTGGACACTAATATTTGCTTTCTTCATAACTATTTTTTTTTGCGGATTTAGCGCTTTCGCTATAGGGAAGTTCCACTGTATTCAGTAGTCGTGGATAAAGTATAGTATGCTACTCGCGTTTAACGGCTGTTATTCACTCGGTGATTTAGCTTCACCTCGTAAATAATAGCTATCATTATACGCCCGTTGCATAATACTCTATTGTTCTGGAAATGGCAACCATAATTGAACCAACGATGTTCGTTCGAACGGTTTTCTTTACGTTCTACTCATCAAGTTTAATGTGAAAGGTCACAGAGGTCCATAGAGTTGTTTGTATCGCAGGCGACAGCAGCGGGGTGGGATGTTTCCATATCTACATGTTCTGAGCAAACTTACGCGTCGCGGCGGAGAAAACGCCGTCGGGGTTGTTCTTAATGTTACAGTTGTTACATTTGAGTTACATGCTATTTTTTGAGCGATCGTTCTACTTTAACGACTACTATACAGGGTGAGTCTTTGACCTTGCAGAATATTTTAACACAAGATTCCTGAAGCCAAAAGAAACATTTTTTTCCCATACCATTTTTTCCGATACGGCTTGGTTCGTAAGATACAGACTGTTGAAAATCCATAAAAAAATTTAATTTTCGATCATATCTCGCGAACGATCTCATCGAATGAGATGATTTTTGGAATATAGTTTTTTATTGATACGATGAATGTTCCTGCATTACAAAATTTCATCCACATCCTCCTGTTTCTTTAATATGACTATAACATTTCATAAAAATACCAGAAATTCAAAGAATCCAACTTTTAAAAATAATTTGAATGCTATTCAACGAATTTTTGACCATTTTGGAAAGTAAAAGTATTCCTTATTTTTTTCGTATGATGCGTCGTTTTCGAGTAATCTGAAATTCAAAAATAAAAAATATCTGTGAAATTCCGAGTATTGGGTACTTTGGCTGAATGCAACTCTGTTCAAAAAATTCACAGAATTCAATTTTCCCTATGTGGTCACTTTGACAAATTTCAAGAATAATTCGAGAATTTGTTATCTGGAATGATGAATGGTAAGAGAACTAGCGGATTTTCTTAAAAATGGGGTTATAATGAATAAGCTCACCTCTATACTTCTTCAGTGTAAATCCTTATCTATTCAAGCAAATTTCCACACCACTTTCGAAGTACCTATTGCAATTTTGTTTCGTTGAGCTTTGACATACGTTGATCCAAATTTACATTACGTTAGAATACGTTCATTTCTCATTTATTCATCATATGTATTTATTACCACTAAAATGACCTTAATAAGTTAATATTCATGAAGTCGTATGATTTTGAAAAACAAACTAACCACAGAACACCGATGTCAAAGAATCTAGTGTCACTTCTGTGACTTTCACCATGCGGACCACAGAACATAAATATGCGGACACCCCTTGAAATTCAATCGCCCCAACTGGTGTTTATGAACGTGAAATGTCATGCGTGTTATGGTTGAGTTGAGTTGTTGTTTTGATTTCGGAAGATTTCAAGAGAGAAGGAAATGAATGCTATAGCTAGAATAGGTGGTTTAAAAGTTAATCCGATATAATCAAAAATGAAGTATACATCAAGAAGAGATTATTCTGTTTTCATCACTAGCAAAATTTTGGATGAATCAATCATTGCATTAGAAAATATACAACTGGTATTGAAAAAGTGAGTTCATATTTCTTTCTTTAATACAGCAGCTTATTTGAAAATTTCGAATGGTATATCTATTATCTACTCATTTCTTTGATACAATAGCTTATTTCAAAGGTTTGAATGCTATATCTCGTACTTGCAAAAATTCAGTGGTTAGTTTACCAGTGGCGGCATAGCTCATTCTGAAAACTAAAAAGGGCTATATCTTCTTATTTAGGCCGAATCGGAAAAAATGGTATGGGAAAAAAATGTTTCTTTTGGCTTCAGGAATCTTGTGTTAAAATATTCTGCAAGGTCAAAGACTCACCCTGTATTGTTTTGTCCAAATGTCTGTAATGTTCGAATTTTGAGCCGAAAATGGTATCGAACTATAGGGTTCGACTCCCTGATGACGAATTCGTGGTCGAATTCAATTCTGTCCGTGGGCCGTTAGCACGATAACTTTCGAAGGGATTGTCCTAGAGACTTGAAATTTTCAGGATGAGTTCGAGTCTTAAATGGCTCGGCTAAGTTCGTTTACCAACTAAGTCGTACAGGGTGTTCTAAAATGAATGGCTATTCAAAATTTTTGTTCCTCAATATCTCAGAAAAATGGAACCAATCGAAATGAAATATGACGGTCAAATGCAAGATGCTCATAACGAGCCTCATGCAAAATTTTGTGGCCATAGTGTTAACAGAACCATAGAAAATTCAATTGGAATATTGAAAGAAGAATCTTTTTATTTCCATAACAGAATATCCGATTAAGGTGAAACTTGTTTTGTGAACGAAAACGGATATACTGAATGTTCATGCACCTACACCTTGTACAGTGTACAGTGACAGAATTTCAACAGATGTAAAAAATATTCTTAATGAAATTATAATAGGTACATGCCTATACTCTCATTTTTAAGTATCAAAGTATTTGATTTAGGTAGTTGAGATTATCTCAAATTCTTGGTTTATCGTGTGAAATCCGAAATTTTCACCCAAAATGAATTAATTTTCAAATTTGAACAACATTTTCACATAACAGTTTCAAGAGTAATGGAAATAATGTATACCTTCATTTTTTTGAGTATTTACGGGTAATAATGCCAATTCATTAAACTTCCAAATTATCAGTTTGTCAGAAAATAGAGAGAGATATTAACTCAAAACGGTTAACGACGAAAAAAGCTTTCAATTCAAATCAGAAATAATTTTCTCGAATGAATGACAAAGAATGCATTACGCTTTAAATTCAAATAACCGTTAGAGTACCGAATGCTCTGCAAAAGCGCAGGGTACATGGAGCTTACTCCGAGAATGTTTCTGAACGATCGAAACTACATACTCTGACAGGCTAAAGTGAGTTTCTAAACGCTTCGGAGTAAGCAGAGCATGTTCGGAGTAAGTTTGTAAACGCAGTCTAGAGTAAGTTGTAGCATTGAGTTTAAAAATAAAAAAAACGAGGGCAATTCAAATATAAACGAGACTTTTCGATTTTCAGGCACAATAGTGGGGGGAGAGCATTCCTGATTTTTTGTTGTTGAGTAGGTTTGTCAGGAGTAATCCGACGTGCTTCCCACGTCGGATTGCCTAATCGACCCTATCGGTGTCCACTGTGACGATGTTTGAGCAAGAGGTTTCTCCGCCAATTGCGCAACGTGTTGTAATCAAGTTTCTCGCGGCAAAAGGCGTAAAACTGCCCAAAATCTTGAGATTGACTGCCGATGTTCGGAGAAGAGACAATGTCGCGAGCCAGAGTGTTTGCATGGCATAAACAGTTCGTGGAGGGTCGTGATTGTGTTGAAAATGAGAGCCATGACCGCAGCGAACAACATCAGTAATGTTCAACAGCTTATTGAAGACGACAGACGTCCTTCCACTTCTGAAATTACAAGTTAGGTCGGGATAAGTTATGGGAGCACCTACTCCATACTCTCAAGGGAGCTAGGGCACCGTAAAGGTTACGCTAGGTGGGTTCCTCGCCTTCTCATAGCTGACCAGCAATTGCATCGTTTTCAGGTGTGTGGACGTCTTCTTGCTCGATTTCAGGAATAAGGAGACCAATTCTTAACTCACCTTATCACCTGTGATGAAACATGGGTGCACCACTACACCCTAGAGTCTAAACAAGCGAGTAAGGAGTGGAGAGAATAATACGTTGCGCAATTGACGGAGGAACCTCTTGTTCAAACATCGTCACAGTGGACACCGAGAGGGTCGATGAGGCAATCCGACGTGTTTCCCTTACTCCTGACAAACCTACCCAACAACAAAAAAGTCAGGAATGTTGTCCCCCCCTATTGTGCCTGAAAATCGAACAGTCTCGTTCATATTTGAATTGCCCTCGTATTTTGTGACTCAAAACTGATAGGTACTGAATGTTCATGCAACATTTAAAAAGAATCCTATAGAATTTAATTTTTATAATTATTTATTTAATTTTTTGAATAATTTCCAGAATATAATTCCGATTCTGCTGAGATTCTGCATTTATAAATTTGGTATCAATCTCAAATCCCATATAAAATTTTAAGGTAATAGTCTCAGTGCTCCACCAATGAACGAGCGCTCGAAAGCTCCTGCTCAGGGCTTCTCTCAACTTTTTTCATATTTATTGTCCTTAATGAATAGAAACGCTTTCATAACACATTCAAATAATTCAATCATGTTTATTTTGTTGTATATATGTCAGACTTGTTCAATAAAATTTAATTGATTGATTAACCATCAATCGTAGTTGTTCCATTTTTATTGAATATTTTTCAATTTGATCTGCGATCCAAAATAAGAGTTATGTCTACTAAACCTCTCATTTATCGTGTTACCATACAATAAACTATGCTAAGAACTTGGAATTGTTAACTATGATTTCATGGTTCTAACTACTCGGCGAAGAAATTTGTAGTAAAGTAAACTAAGGTATGCTATAGTAAGTTGTAGTAAGCTCGAAGAAAAATCCCTTTTGTAACCAAAAAAATTTGTTACCATTTTCAGTCGCAAAACCAACGTCCGTTACGAAACGTGACACAAACCCACCCCTTTCTGTTACGCCACCCTAACGACATGCACGGCACACTAAGCGCCGGTCCTGGGAATCTGGCTGCGTGGGTGGATCGCCGCGGCGACGAATTCGTCGGCACTGGAGGCAGTCGCGACCATTTTCCAAATCAGAAACGAGCAGGGGGCGAAGCGTAGAGGTGCACGAACATCCGGACGTTAACATCAACAAGATCCTGTCAATGTAGTAGTTGTAGTTTAGCACCCATCCAGACCTGAAGATCCAACCTGTAAACAGCAACAAGTGGACGCTCGACTCGGGTAAGAAGAAGCTGTTGAATATATTTCTGTCTGAGAATAGATTTCCCCCCCTTTCCTCTAGGGAGTCACCCCTGGGAAACTCCATAAATTTACCCAAATTACCGGACTTCCACAAGTAGTATTTTCCTATTTTTTTCATCCCTCTCAAACCTAAATTCCATTCATTCTTACTTACTATAACTTGCATGCATTCAACCTAGAATCTCTGACGTCCGGAAAATTGTTTACTCAGCTTTTCCACCTCTGAAACTGGGCGGCACCTTTCAGGCTTGGCGACAGGTGAACTCCCAAATCCAGGCTCCGTAATTTCCCATTTTTCCGTCCAAACATTTTCGTATTAATTCGCGAAAGAAAATACCTAAATTCGGGTGTTTTTCCGAGGGATTTTCCGAGGTGGTTCAACAGAAATATCCACAGGTTGTACAGGATTCGACGCGTATTTGTTTCGAGGTATAGATGTACAACATCAGTCGAAACATAAAGGAATTATTAATGGAGTTCAGTTTTTGTTTGGTGGGTTGTGTTAGGGGTGGATATGGGAATTATTTCCTGAAATAGAAATTTTACCTTCTCTTGCGAAAATCGATAAAACGAATGAGACGGTTCGGTTCATTCATAACGGATTTCCTGCGTTGAATATTTTCGAGGGTGCAATTTTTTTTTCGTCGATTTATTTTGTGATAAATATTTTAATGTTTTTTTGGAATAGTTGGTTAAATAGAACGTATTTCGGAATGTTCAGTATTTGTATTTATGTTTGACTATTAGATTTAATACTTAGATTATTCTAGAACCATTTCTTTTTTGTTTTATTTTTGAAATTTTTTTATATTATGTGTTTTGAAACCTGTTATAATGCCTATTCATTTTAGTAGCCATTACGAATGTAAACAAGTGGCGCGTATAATAAGGGTATACTGAATATTTTGAAGAAAATTTTACGTACCTAACTTAGGTTTATTTGAGAAAAAAATGTAAGAAAAGCCCTGAGCAGGAGCTTTTTAGCGCTCGTTCTTTGGTGGAGCAATAAGACTATTACCTCAGAATTTTATATGGGATTTGAGAGATTGATACCTAATATTTAAATCATATTCTGGAAATTATTCGAAAAATGAAATATGTAGAAAATAAATTATAACGAAAATTAATTTCTATGGTTCTGATGATGCGATCTTCTTGAAATTTTGCATGAACATTCTGTATATCAGTTTTGATTTTCAGAATAAATTTCACTTGAATAGGATATCTTGCTATGGAAATATAAAGATTCCTCTTTTCAATATTCCAATTGAATTTTCAATGGTTCGGTTAATACTACGGCCACAAAATTTCGCATGAAGCTTATTATGAGCATCTTGCATATGGCCGCAACATTTCATTTCGATGGGTTTCGTTTTGTCTGAGATATTGAGGAACAAAAATTTTGAATGGCCGCATTTTATGGAACACCTTGTACGATTTGGCTGCTTAAAGAACTTAACCGAGCCATTTGGAAACCGAACTCACCTTGAAAATTTCTCTTTATGACTTGTGCAAAATTTCTTGAAGATCCATCTAATGAAAAATCTATAAAAACTTTGACTTCATGAAGAAATAACCTAGATACTTAAATTTTCAGGGTATATCTGTTGTCAAGCATCTCGAAAGATGAATTTGAAATTTGTTTTTCGAATATTTTCAAAACAAGAAATTTGATAGGGTCAAAACTTGATATAACTCAGTTACAAAGGCAATAAAAATAGAAATTTCTACACTTTAAAAACTTGCTGACATACCTATATCGCATTTTTAGGTAATAACTGAAATATTTCCAATTTTTCGTGACAATATTATATGAGTTTTGTTGGTATCAAAAACTACATACAAGACAACACTCTTAACATACTTGTAATATTAATGCTGTATCTCATCTTATATTCTACCCTCGGATTCATATCTATTACCTTCATCTATTAATGGATTTCAAATTATTGCCTTCTCTGATGTATCACAAAAAATTATCTTCAAATCAAGCGATTGCCTAGGTTTTACTCGAGAAAAACGCTGGAGTTGCAAAATGGCGAAGGATCCGGTAAACCGAATTCTGTGAACACTTTGTAAAATTCAATTTCCACTGTTTTCTATTCTGATTAGATTAATAATGAATTGAACAAGTTCACTATTCGAATATACGTGCAGCATTTTTTGCTGTAACAGTTGAGGTAATACTGAAAATTATCAAACCTAACTCAGCTTATTAGGTAATATATGAACACTCATCATGTTTATAGTTAATATTCATCATACTTGAGCAGATTCGGACTGGAAATTTTAGAGACTTTCAAAGGTTGAATAGTCCAATCAGTAGAATTTAAGACAGTGGCAATTTATTTTATAAAATGCTTCCATCATCCAGCTTACCGGCGCACTCGCCATTTTGCAACGGACGAGTTCCTTAAAAGCTATAGTTATAGACTAAACAGTGAGTGTTCTTCACGTGATCCTGACATAGTTTGTTGTGTAGACCATTAAGAAATCCAGTAGTTCGTCGTTATTTATGATCTATTCTCAACCAGTTCGAGAACTTCGATTATCTCTAGAAATTTCTTACACTTAACCTAGTAGGTACGAATGCAACTTTTCCATCTCTTCCAATATCTGCGAAGAAATACAAGGGGTTCCATATAAATTGAAAAAAAACAGTTTCTAAATATATCAACTTCACGCGCTTAGTTTGTTTTCAGGGTTTAAAAAATATTTTTTTCACGAAAGTTCCAATTCCATCAATATTAACAGTAAATGTATATTTTTCCAGAATAATTATACACCATTATGAGAATAATGGAACAGAAAAAAATTGTAGCAGTCGTTTGAAAAAATGCAATATAGAATTAATAGATATAGTTCCTCACTTGTCACATTTACCTTATTTGGCTTTAACGTCACCTTGATCCAATATAACCTTCTTCTGTTCATACCGAAAAGGAGCATGTAAAATACTTATTACACAAGATTCACCTGTGTGGGAGTAAACATTAATCTTGTAACACGGAAATCTGCTTAATTCAACAACGCAAATATCATTCTGCGGTCTAACCGTGTTAAAATGTTACACAAATTGAATATTGCGGTAAGATCAAACTTTAATGAACCACATAATAGTTGTAGGAGAACATGAAAGTGGGAGGATTAAATTGGGGAGCTTGGAAGAAGCCTGGGGTTGTTAGATGTTGGAGAGATAATTTCGTTTCATCTTAAATAACTTACATTAATCACTGTCTGAGGGATGTATTCATTATTCAAACATTTCTGCTTTCTGGGGTTATTCGAAAATGAGTTGAGTTTATGAGTGACTTTTTAATAACTTATTTCCTCAGTTTCGAGTATATATTCGATATCACTTAAAGATCACTACCAGTGATTGTTTTCTAATTCCAAATTCAGTATCGATACAATATTATGCTACCAGCATTCGATTCACCGGATCCTTCACCATTTTGCAACGTCATGGTTCCTTAAATGCTAAAAGCTCAAAATAGGCAGTGACTGCCCGTCACGTGATCTCAAAACAGTTTCTTACGATCCATCGAAGATAGGGAGATTGTAAATATATTAACTTCAAGCGCTTAGTTTGTTTTCAAGGTTTAAAAAATATTTTTTTCACGAAAGTTCCAATTTCATCAATATTAACAGTAAATGAATATTTTTTCCAGAATAATGGGTACCTATATTATACACCATTATTTAAGCGAGACCTTAAAGCAGTCGATTGAAAAAATGCAATATAGAACTAATGAAAATTGTTCCTTTCTTGTCATTTACCTTACTTTGTCTTAACGTCACTTTGATCCAATATAACCTTCTTCTGCTCATGCCGAAAAGGAGCATGTAAAGTACCTATTACACAAGATTCACCTGTGTGGGAGTAAACATAAATCTTGTAACACGGAAATCTGCTTAATGCTACAACGCAAATATCATTCTGCGGTCTAACCGTGTTAAAATGTTACACAAATTGAATATTGCGGTAAGGTCGAACTTTAATAAACCACATAATAGTTGTTGGAGAACATGAAAGTGGGAGGATTAAATTGGGGAGCTTGGAAGAAGCCTGGGGTTGTTAGATGTTGGAGGGATAATTTCGTTTCATCTTAAATAACTTACATTTATCACTGTCTGAGGGATGTACCTATTCATTATTCAAACATTTCTGCTTTCTAGGGTTATTCGAGTTTATGAGTGACTTCTTAATAACTTATTTCCTCAGTTTTAAATATGTGTTCGATATTACTTAAAAATCACGACTAGCGATTGTTTTCTAATTCCAAATGCAGTATAGATACAATATGCTTCCAGCATTCGGTTCACCTGATCCTCCGCCATTTTGCAACGCCATGGTTCCTTCAATTCTATATGCTCAAAATAGGCAGTGAGTGTCCGTCACGTGATCTCATAACAGTTTCTCACTATCCATCGAAGGTAGCGAAATTGTTAATATATTAACTTTATGTGCTTATTTTTTTTCAGGGTTTAAAATAGTTATTTTTGTATTAAGTGTGGAAAATGACTGCTTTTTTCATGGCACATGAGCATGAGAGTGTCAAATCACTCAAATGTGCCATCAAACGCGAATTTTATACGCACGAAATACAAACAACATTTTTTGTACAACTGTGAATGTGAATTTACTTCGTCTGAAATATATATATTTTTCAAAGATAATACTTCAAACAAAGTATTTCTGTGGATCCATATCCAGTGGTTTTTCTGTGTCGTGACTATACAAACTTACTTCTTTTAACGGTGAAATAAAGTCAACTCTTTCTTTGACGGGAAAAAAAGTAATCATTTACGCATACAAATATTGTATTTGAAGCATTAATATAATAATTATATTTCAGACGAAGTAGATTCACATTCACAGTTGTACAAAAAATTTTGTTTGTATTTCGTGTGTATAGAGTGCGCGTTTTAAGGCACGTTTGAGTGATTTGATACTCACATTTGCCATGAAAAAAACACTCATTTTACGCACATAATACAGAATAACTATTTAGACTCTGAAAAAAAACTAAGCGCACATTTTGAAAATGATAGACGTGTAATACAACTATAACCGAAACAAAAAATTCTTTCACGCTTTTTGAGTAATAACATTACCATTTACTCCTGGTAATGAATAAATGGAGTATTGAGTTGATTAACAGTATTATTCAAAATGTTTTCTTTTACCATTACGTTTGAATGGATGATGGATCACCGACCAATGCCATCATTCAAAAAATAATGAATTAACGAAATTGAATTGATATTTTCAGCTCCATTTTATTGGCACCCACACAAATGATGGGAAAATACCATAGAATTAAGCTATCAGGGTGATTGATATGATGAAACACAAATGAATACTTGGTTTTTGATTCCATTATCCGAATTATCAATGACAAAATTCCTTTCAGCCAGTTATACAGGGTGTTTGGTAATCGCGTGTTCCTTCGAATGGAATATACTAAACGTCATTTGCAGCAAAATGCGTCTAGTGAAGCATGGTCCAAAAATTTTGACGATTTTTCAACTTTTCTGAATTCTTTAGCTTCGTTATCGAAAATAATCAATTTTGTGAAATCTTGATGTTAAACTTGAGAATTACTCGAAAATGATGATGAACTTGGTGTACAAATTTAAGGAAAAACTCTGTTTCGTTACAGGGTGATTCACTTATCTTGGTAACCTAATTTTTCTCAAAAAGGGATGAATATTTTTTTATTCTGTTGACAGTATTTGGTACAAGTTAATGTTGACTTGAGATTTGCGTAAAAGTCGGAGATATAAATTTTTTCCAGGAAAATACCTTTTTTATTGTGTCATTCGAAAGATAATTTAATTATGAATGTTTCTTCTGAATACCATTTAATCTATTTCTTACCGTCAGTAACCTGCAGCGTTTTTTATGTTGATTCTATTCCATTTATTTATTTTTGTATTTATTTGGAGGCACATATATGATTGTGTTTCTTAAAATCAAATATGCTTTGTAGCAAATTATTCCTCAATTATTATATTTCATACCAATGAATATTTTTTCAATAATAAATGCAATATGTCAAATCATATGTTCTATATAGCGACCATTATGATCCATACATAAATTATATCTTTTCCTTAGTTCATTATAAGTTACTTTGTCCAAGTGCACTTTGATATTTCGGTCGAAGTAGGGTATTATGAAATAGGGAAAATATATAATTTATGTATGGATCATAATGGCCAGTATATACAGTGTGTTTGGTCACGAGTTAGCGATAATTCAAGGTCATCAAATATACCTAATATTATCGACAAAAACACCCAAACTTGGAAGTTTAACCCCTTAGTTTTGGAGTAGCCCCCATTTTAAATTTACTCATTTATTTTCGTTGACCCTTCCAAATAATATCGATTTCTTTGGGCATAAAGGTCCTAAAGATGTGAAAAAAATGTTTTTTGAAAGATGATACTACCACCTTTCATTGAAGTATTACAATATAAGAACATTCAATTTGAAAACGCCATAAAAAATTCCTTAAATAGTTCATAATGAAATATGTACTGTTTTTCTCAGTAATCCGCAATAGTAGGTACAAGAACTAGCACATTAAAGTATAATTTTTTTTCAATGATTCAACACGCAAGGACACAAGCTACAAAACAACACTCACATCATTTCTGTAAGTTACATGATTTGAGAGTTATTGCTGTTCGAACATGACCCTTATGAAAATTTATAAAATAAAAAACTTCAGTACTGTACTTTCGATAATTTTTAATGATAAAACAAACAAATTGATCATAAAAATTGCTCAAAATGGCCGCCTCTGCTCTGTAGACAGGCAGTAGCCTTCATGACGACCTGTCTTGTGTGATCATGTTCGAGCAGCAATATCTCTCAAATTATGTAACTTACAGATATGATGTGAGTGTTGTCTTGTAGTTAATATCCTTGCGCGTTAAATCATTGAAAAAAATTATACTTCAATGTGCTAGTTCTTGTACTATTTCCGATTTACTAAGGAAATCAGTACATATTTTTACTATGAACTTTTTTAAAGAATTTTTTTATGGCGTTTTCCAGTTGCATGTTCTTATATTGTTATACTTCAATGAAAGGTGGTAGTATCATCTTTCAAAAAACATTTTTTTCACATCTGTAGGACCGTTATGTCCAAAGAAATCGATATTATTTGGAAGGGTCAACGGAAATAAAAAAGTAAATTTAAAATGGGGGCTACTCCAAAACTAAGGCGGTAAACTTCCAAGTTTGGGTGTTTTTGTCGATAATATTAGGTATATTTGATGACCTTAAATTATCGCTAACTCGTGACCAAACACACTGTATATGTCTCCGAATCAAGGCATATTGTCACAATGCAGAAGAAAATAAATGGAATAGAATCAACATAGAACACGCTGCAGGTCGCTGATGGTAAGAAATAGAAAAAAATGGTATTCAAGAGAAACATTGAGAACTAAATTATCTTTCGAATGAAACAATAAAAAAGGTATGTCTGTTACCTGTGTAATCATCATATATTTCGAATTTTTCTCGAAACTGGTTTCAAACGACAACTTCCTCCAAGTATGGAAATTTCTTCTTCTTTCCACAAAACTGTAAAGTTGTATTTTTCTCACAATAACTGGCAATAACTGGAGTTAAATGAGAATATCCGTTATAAGATTGGAAGATCTCCAAAGTCGTAACTAAATCTATACAATTTCGTTCACGAGTTCTGAATTTTCATTATCAGCCGAAGAAGCGTGAGTGGGAGATCCATAAAGATGTTGGATGAGGTTGTTGAGGAGCAACAAAAATTGCGAATTGACCTTTAAACTCTTGCGTGGGCTGGAATGATTATACCTACATGGATAGAAGGCTTCGTATTAAAGTTTTGTATTATTATAAAGTTCATTCATTTAGGGGTTAAATTCAAACTCGGGTCTCATTAATGGATTTGATGAATATTCATTTGTTTGCCTTAGGATAAATGTTGCCGCTCTAGTTTATTTACTTTATCCACGACTATTGAATAATGCATTCATGCTATAATATACCCATTAATCACAAGTGAATAATGGGTTATTATTCACTACTGTCAGATGCTTCATAGATTTAGATTTTACTAGCTTTTACCCGCGACTTCGTCCGCATAAGTTTTTTTGTTTTCTCCCGGCTGTAAGTCCCCCTGCAACAATGTCCCACTATCGTGTTCCAGTCTTCAACTTCACATCAAAATTTGTTCAAAAGCAACCTAAGCTACATAATGGATAGCTCCAAATGTTTCCTTAGTAAATATAAAAAGTAAATAATGTAAATCGGTTTAAATTACTACTAACTAAACTACCTACCTGCCAACCCCCGATGTTAGAAAGTGTGACATCCGCAACATCGTCTGCGTGGGAAGTACTAAATTATGGCACCTACCGACCCTCTCTTCTTCTTCTCTGTGCGGTGCCTTACCGGCCGAACTGAGGCCTAGTGGCCCATTGTTCACCCGCATTCTACAGAGACTCAGCTCCTCAGACACGAAGACAGAAATGTCGCGAGCCTGCCAGGAGTGGTCCCTCTCACCATAGGAATAGAAGGTGTTGGATTTCCTAGGTGTGTTGACCTTAACTCAGTAAGGTTTTCACAGTTGAACAAAATATGCTCAACCGTTTCATCAGTACTCCTGCACCACCGGCATAGGGAGCAGCTCGTCAATCCCATTCTCTTCAAATGCTTGTTAAACAGGTGACCAGTCAATGCACCAGTCACCAGACTGAGTTGTTTCCTCTCCAGCAGCAGAAGCCTATTGACCTCAGATCGCGAGGACGGTTTCTCAATGAGAATCCTCGACCACCTTAGGCCCACCCCTGCGCTCCATTCCGAGGAAAATTCCCTGTTCAGCCAGTTCCTGAAGAAACTTCTGACAGATGTGCGACAGATTGGCAGCGAAGGCTCCGGACCAACAAATGCTAATCCGGCTCCCCGCCTAGCCAGTTCATCTGCCTTGACGTTACCAGGTATATCCGCATGAGCCGGACACCAGATCACTTTTAAAAAGTTATCAGAGCCCAGCCCACGCAGAGCTTTCCTGCATTCTTCTACCAGAAGAGAATCAACTCTAACATCAGATAGAGATTTCAGAGTTCCCTGGCTGTCGCAACATATATAAATGTGCTGGCCAGAGTATCCCCTGCGAATGTTTTCCAGTGCGCATGCAAGAACCGCAAATAGCTCAGCCTGCACAATGGAACAGTCCTTCCCCAGAGGGATAGCCTGATTAAAGTGAGGACCCACGATTCCGGCCCCAGACCCTGTTGCTGTGACAGAGCCATCAGTGAACCAGGTGGGACCTTCTGGACTAAGAAGCCTGCTTGATGAAGACCATAGGTCTCTGTCGGGAACAATTACCCTGTAGGGTTCGTCGAAGCAGAACCTAGTGCCCGCGCGGTCACCTCTCTGGAGAAGGGGAGCGTGAGCATCCTTGACCATTTTGAGGGCCCTCGCGTGCCCAGTGAAGAGTTCCTCATCGCGCCATTGTCCCCGTTCCCAGATTCCTAGAGCTGTCTTCATAGCCACCTCCTTCACAACTAAGTGCAAAGGAGGGAGACCCAGCAGACATTCCATCGCTGCTGTAGGGGTAGACCTCAGAGCGCCTGTAATACTTAAACAAGCTTTCCTCTGGCATTTAGTCATATGTTCTGGTTGACGGCCCTCTCCATAGAAGGCCACCACACCACAGAGGCATAGGTCAGGATAGGCCTCACCACGGCAGTATACAACCAGTGCATAATGTGCGGCTTGAAGCCCCATCCATTACCCAGCACCCTCCGAGTGGACCAGAATATTACATTCACTACTGTCAGATGCTTCATAGATTTAGATTTTACTAGCTTTTACCCGCGACTTCGTCCGCATAAGTTTTTTTGT
The DNA here is from genome assembly GCA_013421045.1 of Propylea japonica. Classification (NCBI taxonomy): domain Eukaryota; kingdom Metazoa; phylum Arthropoda; class Insecta; order Coleoptera; family Coccinellidae; genus Propylea; species Propylea japonica. The sequence goes on from CM024244.1 coordinate 12,976,016, forward strand.
TTTCTCCCGGCTGTAAGTCCCCCTGCAACAATGTCCCACTATCGTGTTCCAGTCTTCAACTTCACATCAAAATTTGTTCAAAAGCAACCTAAGCTACATAATGGATAGCTCCAAATGTTTCCTTAGTAAATATAAAAAAGTAAATAATGTAAATCGGTTTAAATTACTACTAACTAAACTACCTACCTGCCAACCCCCGATGTTAGAAAGTGTGACATCCGCAACATCGTCTGCGTGGGAAGTACTAAATTATGGCACCTACCGACCCTCTAAGTTAGATAAGTGATCAAATACTAACTTAAAGTCTTAGTCACACTCAGGTAAAAAAAACATCAAAATCATTTCAGTAGCTATGGCGTCATGCGCTTCTTGACACGATCACGCTAGATTTCCGCGGGAATGAGGTATTTTCCCGCCGTAAAAAGTAGCCTGTGTCCGTGCCTAGGAACCTATCTTTATATTAACTAAGTCTTATAAAAATCCGTTCAGACGTTAAGGCGCGAATGAGGTAAACTTTTGAAACAAACGATTAAAAATCACTAACTTAATTAGTTTTCTGCCTACTGCCTACGACTTAAGTACGATAGCATGAATATTAATAGCCCATATCCTTTTCTAGGTTACTATCTATAAACCTAACTAAATTTCATCAAAATCCGTTCAGCCGTTTAAGCATGATAGAGCAAAAACTCCCAGCAAAAACCATAAAAAAATCACTAACTCAATTCAGTTTTCTGCCTACTTCCTACCCCCTAAGTACGATGACGTGATAATTTTGATCTTATATCCGTTTTAGGTAACCATCTATTACCTTACTAAATTCATCAAAATTGTTCAGCCGTTTAGACCTGAAAGAGCAAAAGTCCCAAGAAAAACGACTAAAAATCACTAACTCAATTTAGTTATCTGATGCCAACTGCCTACCCCCTAAGAACGATGGCGTGATTATTTATAGCCTATAACCATTTCTAGGTTATCATCTATCACCATACCAAAATTCATCAAAATCCGTTCAGCCGCTTAGGCGTGAAAGAGTAACAGACAGACAGACAGACAGACAGAGTTACTTTCGCATTTATAATATTAGTATGGATTCTTCAAGTTGATATTTCTTCACTCAAAATATGGGAACATCATTTGAGTTAACTTTACTGATGAGTTTTCCACTATAGTGATTCCATTTCCATTATCCGTTGACGTTTTACGTTTTCAGAACTCATGAATAGTTCAACAATTAATCATCGAGTTCATGATTTCAAGAATGCATTCAATTTCGAAATTGCTTCAGTGGTTGGGCGAAAAAGATTAAGTTTCTACCACAAGTGAGAGATTTTCTGATTTGTTCGTACTTTCATTTCAGTAGATGAACAACTCTAATGGATGGAATAATTATTATTTCCGGCAAAACCTATTTGGTGATGGTTTAGGTAATTATTCGTGAATTAGAGTTTGCGAATGAAAATATCAATTTATTTCCTATTTACTCTTCGTGGGGGAGCAAACAGAGCTTCAACTATTCACTTGTATCTGGAATTTTTAGTATTGAATCACGAGAATGAGAAGAAAGCAGACACTCAATATTCAGATTGTCAATTGTAAACCTATTTCATCTTGTCGAATCTAATTTTAATACCTTCAGGCCATATTTAGAAAACAGACTTGATCAATGCAGAGCAGAGCATTGCCCTTCTTTGGTTTAATTTTCCTTTCAGACTGGTGAAGCAGCAGAATGCGCTTATTGCTAGTATAGGGGATTTGCGTGCTATACAGTGTGTTTGGTCATGACTTAGCGATAATTTAAGGGCATCAAATATACCTAATTTTATCGACAAAAACACCCAAATTTGGAAGTTTACTTCCTTAGTTTTGGAGTAGCCCCCATTTTAAATTTACTTTTTTATTTCCAATGACCCTTCCAAATAATATCGATTTCTTCGGACATAAAGGTAATACAGATGTGGAAAAAATGTTTTTTGAAAGATGATACTACCACCTTTTATTGAAGTATAATAATATAAAAACATTCAACTTGAAAACGCCATAAAAAATTCTTTAAAAAAGTTTTAGTAAAAATATGTACTGATTTTCTTAGTAAATCCACAATAGTAGAAGAACTAGCACATTGAAGTATAATTTTTTTAAATTATTTAACACGCAAGGATATTAGCTACAAAACAACACTTACATCATTTCTTTAAGTTACATAATTTGATAGTTATTGCTGTTCGAACATGATCACTACGCGAGGAAAAGACACAAGACAGGTCTTCATGAAGGCCACTGCCTGTCTACAGAGCAGAGGCGGCCATTTTGAGCAATTTTTATGATTAATTGTTTGTTTGGTCATTAAGAATTATCGAAAGTACAGTACTGAGGTTTTTTATTATATTAATCTTCATGATGGTCATGTTCGAACAGCAATTACTTTCTAAATATGTAACTTACAGAAATTATGTTGGTATCGTTTCGTAGATAATATTCTTGCGTGTTAGCTCATTGAGAAAAAATTATACGTCAATGTGCTAGTTCTTGTACTATTGCGAATTTACTTAGAAAATCAGTACATTTCTTTCCTAAAATTATTTTCAAGAATTTTTTTACAATATTTTTAAGTTATATATTTTCATACTGTATAACTTTATTGAAAGGCGGTAGTATCATCTTTCAAAAAACATTTTTTTCACATCTGTAGGACTTTTCTGTCCGAAGAAATCGATATTATTTGGAAGGGTCAACGAAAATTAAAAAGTAAATTTTCAAATTTGGGTGTTTTTTTCTATAAAATTAGGTATATTTGATGCCCTTAAATCATCGCTAAGTCATGACCAAACACACTGTAGATGCTCGAATGTCTGTAATTTTCGAATTTTGGGCCTAAAGTGAATATTCAATTAATATGTTCTAATATATTTTTATCTTTGTTTTAGGACAAAATGTGCAGAATCTACTTGAAATTCAACAGGTGAGAATCTTCTTTATCTCTGTAGTTGTTCGTAAAATTATTTTTTACTGCGAACTGGTTTATTTGGGCAAAAAAGCTCAGGAGACATTTTGTTTAGAATGATATGAAACAGGCTAACGGAAATAAATTTTTAATGGTAAACAAATAATAAGACAAAAAGTACATTCGAAATGAACTTTAGGGGTTGCGTTTCCCCCCCTACAATCATGGGGTAAACCAAATAAATAACTGGATAGTGTCTTTGATAGTAGGAAACGTCAGGTTAATTTCAATATTGTAACTTTTTTGGTGGTTGTGAAAAAAATTG